>JAMKCH010065765.1:0-14374 GCA_023653785.1 Ophioderma brevispina
ATAAGTTTTGGACCCTAAGTTAACACAACAATTGTTAACCAGGCATGCATGCCATGGCTACACATGTATACATGAGAATATTTATAAGGCCTGTGTTAGCATCCAGGCTTTAGTCTTAGAAATAGCCTGTCCTTTTAACGTAATCCGTTTTGACAAGAATCGGATATATTCGGTATATAAAACAAATATTGACTCTTTTTATATTCGGAGCATGGTTGAAAACTATAGGCACTGTTATCTCGAACCATACTATGCCCTCGTCTTACGCCTCGTGGCACATAGGTTTCGAGATCACCATTGGGCCTATATTTCAACCATGCCCCTCACAGCAGTCAATATTTGTATATTTATGTGATTGGATTCCTGGTTGAGAACTATGCCATCTTCACAATATAAGTATCCCCTACTGTGATCAATCTTATGAGCTTTTATGAAAGTTCTTGTTCAATAAATCATGAGTCGACCAATCAGCTACAGTATCCAAATGGTCATTTCCATTTTCACAACTGGTCCTATCAAGATATCAAACCTTTATTCAAAAGATTAGCTTACACACCCTTCATATATACATGCATTGAAAAGGACAATGCCAAAAAATTTCAAATGTGTGAAACTTCCAGCGATCTGAAGGATAGTCTGACTAAAATGAGATGGTTTTGGATTTGTTTTGAAAATAGTCCTCAAAAGTCCTGCTGTTGTAGTAAGTTTATGATGAGATCGCACAACTTTGATGTGCAGACATGTTTAGTTTAGACTGTTTTCATACTGGCTGGGTTTCTTCAGTTCTGACCACCAACTGTAAACCAAACAAAGTAATCTAATTTTAGGCCAAGGGCTTGGTTTTTTTGTCACTACCACAATGTATGGGTCTATAACAGCTCCATGGAAATTAAATAAATAGAATTCAGACTTACAATTAGGTGTACAAGGGAGTTTTACAGATCCGTGTTTTAACATTTTGAAGTTCTTGTTAACAGAGCTAAATAGGTTGCATTCAATCAAAATCCAAAAATTCTTGCATTTTCAATAGGTGCGCCGTCTGCGCTTACCCTTGCCAGTCCAATTTTTAACCGTAAGGGTCGACCTTGCCGTTTTCACTTCAATTGGATTAACACACAATTTGGTGCGATTATCATGTTGAAAAAGCCACGAAAGATTTTGTTGATCGAAGAAAGCAAGGGGTTTACCTTATTGTAAATAGCCGTTTGAGTGTGCATTCGAACACAATATTCGACATTATATGACGAACTAAATGATCAGTGACTTGTTCCTGTGTAATTATTTGTATGACTTATGTTCTGGATGTTGGAATTTCCTATGTTGGCTTGGTCGCAGTGAGGCTATCGTTGGCAGCGCGCCTTATTACCATTTGTAAGAACTGAGTCACAACCTTTGTATTTATTGCCACATTAATTGGCATTGTATTTTGAACCAAAAATAACTCAAATTCACAACATGAGATTATTATACAGTATTCTACTGTGACCAAAACCATTTATTCACTGTGATGTTGCTTGGGTCCAACCCGTATTGATACTTGATTATGTTATTTTTTTCCCCTACTGAATTGTCCAACAAAAATTAAATAAATCTTATTAACTGCTTTGAGAATCCTGCTTCCAATTATCCAACCTATTTGGTGCTTGCATCTGAATCTTGTTTTTAAAATATTGATATATCAATGATGTTTTAAAATAAACAAAATGATTATTATCACATTGTTTATTGTGGGGGAGTGCTAGAGTGCTTCCCTGTTGACAGTCCTGTGGAAATGCGGGAACAGTCCACCTCCTAACGTTTTTTTACAAAATCTCTTATCTTTTATTGACATTGCTAAGACTGATCACTGCAGTAATACAGTGATTTCATACTAGCCCGCTTTTGCAATGTGGGTGTATGATTATTGTATAGCGCTGACCTTTTCAAATTCTAAAGTTTTTCACTAACGTGATGACCCTGATAAGCATCCGATTTTGATAACAATGTCATCACATCAGCCATTGGGCACAGCCCACTACACTATAACCCTCTTTGCGTAATACCATACTGGAAGTACTTGCTGTGTGGAGTAAAGGAGGTTGCCGCACGTTTTTTTTGTAACGGCTCGTGATTTTCAATTTTAAAGTTTTATTGCAACTTTCGGTGGTGGGATGGTCATATTTCTTGTCCCTAGCAGTGATGTCAGCATTTTTTAAGCATGCATACCAATTCCATCGCCGGTTTGTATGACATGCATGATGGCTGCATAAGAAAAGGAAAAATACGATATTATTCATCCTGTAGTAAGAAGTTCTGGTCCAATCAATACTGCAAATTTTTATGATCAAGGCAATGGAAAATGTTTAGTATGAAAGCACGCTTAACAGTCCTAACGCAACATAGTGGTTGAAATGTTACTGGCAGCAGCAAATACACATTTCTTGTAGGCCTGTGTTAGCATTCCAGGCTTAGCTAGAAATAGAATGTCTTTTTAACCAATCAAGTTGACCAGAATCTATATATTCTGTATATAAAACAAATATGACGCTTTTATTCGGGCGCATGGTTAAACTATAGGCCCTCGGTGATCTCGTAACCATACTATGCCCATCGGCTTACGCCTCGGGGCACTGTCTGGTTTCGAGATCACCTGGGCCTATAGTTTTTCACCATTTCCCTCATAGCAGTCAATATTTTTATATTATGTGATGGCCTTGTGTTGGATAACTCTTGACATCCTTCCCAAAATATAATTAATACCCACTGGTGTCAATTCTTATGAGGTCTTTTATGAAAGTTCTTGTTCAATAAATCCATGAGTGACCAATCAGCTACCAGTATCCAAATTTCAGTTCATTTCAACAAGCTGGTCCTTCAGATATTATACCTGTATTCAAAAGATTACTTACACACCTCATATATACATGCTGGAAAAGGACATGCCAAAAAAGTTCAAAGTGTGTAAACTTCAGTGATCTGAAGGAGTCGTCTGACTGAAATGAGAATGTGTTGGATTTGTTTGAAATAAGTCACTCAAAAGTCTGCTGTTTTCTTAATAAGTTTATGAGGAAGCCACAACTTTGATGTGCAGCACATGTTATAGTTTTAGACTGTTTTCATACTGGCTGTGTTCAGTTCATTTCTGACAACAAACTGTAACCAAACAGTAATCCAATTTTAGGCCAGGGGCCTTGTTTTTCTTGTCACTACCACAATGCGATGGGTCTATATACAGCTCCATGGAATTAACTGAATAAGGAAGTCAAGACTACAATATTTGTTACAAGGGAGTTTTACAAGATGCCTGTTTTAACATTTTGGAATTTTTTTGTTTGTTCCTTGTTACAGAGCAAATAGGTTGATTCAATACAAAAATTCTTGCATTTGCAATACGGTGCGCCTGTCTGCGCTTACCCTTGTCCAGTCCAATTTTGACCGCAGGGGTCGACATTGCCGTTCAACTTTTTCCATTGGATTAACCACACAATTGTGGATTAACATGTTGAAAACAGCTCAACGAAAGATTTTGTATGTATCGAAAGAAAGCAACGGGTTTACTTATTTTTCATAGCCGTTTTGGTGTGCTTCGAACACCATATTAGTAATTATATTGACAACTAAATGATCAGTTGACTTTTTCCTGTGTAATATTTGTATTACGTAGGTTCTGGATGTTGACACTTTTCCTATGTTGCATTGGGTCGCACCGAGGGCTATCGTTGGAAGCAGCGCCTTATTACCGTTGTAAGAACTGCGTCACCACCATTTTGTATTTGGATTGCCAAAATTAATGGCATTGTATTTTGAAACCAAGAAATACCTCAAAGTGCAAACTATGAGATTAATTATACAGTATTCTAATGACAAGATAACCCACTTTATTCAACTGTGAAATGTTCTTTGGTCCACCCCGTATTATACCTTGATGTTATTTATTTTTCCCCTACGGAAGTGCAAACAAAATAAATAAGATCTTATTTTAAAGCTTTTGAGAATCCTGCTTCCAATTATCCACCTAAATTTGGTGCTTGCATCTGCAATCTTGTTTTTAAAATATTGAAATATTTCCAATGATTTTTTAACAAATAATATTATCTTTATCAGTGTTTATGGTGGGGGAGTGCTTGAGTGCTTCCCTGTTGAAAGTCCTGTGGAAATGCGGGACAGTCACCTAACAGTTTTCACAATCTCTTAATCTTTTATATGACATTCTACGACTGATCCCTGCAGTAATACAGTTTGATTTCATACAGCCATCTTTGCAATGTTTGGTGTGATGATATTGTTTAGCGCTGCACCCGTTTCAATTCTAAAGTTTTCCGAACGGATGACCTGATAAGCAATCCTATTTTAATAACATTCAATCACATGCAGCCATTGGGCAACAGCACTACACTAATAACACTCTTGCTAATAACGCATTACTGGAAAGTACTTGCATGTTGGAGTATAAGAGGTTTGCGCAACGTTTTATTTTGTGAACGCTTCCTGATTTTCATTGTTTAAAGTTTATTGCATATTCGTGTGTCCATATTTCTTGTCACTAGCAGTGATGTCAGCATTTTTAAGCATGCATAACACGTCATCGGCCCGTTTTGTATGAATGCATGATGTCACTGCATAGAAAATGAAAATACGATATTATTCATCCATGTAGTAAGAGTAGCTGGTCCAATCAAATACTGCAAGTGTTATGATCAAGGCAATGGAAAATGTTAGTATGAAAGCAGCTGTACAGTCATACTGCACATAGTGGTTTGACTGTTTACTGGCAGCAAACACACATTTCTGGTAGGCCCAGCAATGGGTGCTTAGCACACCATTAACATAGGTATGTCCATTAACCAAAGGTGGTTTGCTTAATGCACCATAGCAGGCAATTTTAAGATTAAACAAATTGTTTTATATTTTACATTGTTGCCATGTTCAAATCACCATTCAAGTACAAATCACTTGTTTTAGAAATGATGTTGTTGGAATCAAGGTGTATAAATGTTGGATGAGCATTTTTCATTAGTATCGTGGTCTTCATATTTGCATACTTATGATGGTTCATGCTAGAAATCACAGCTGAAAAACAGGTCTTCCCTAAGAGCAAAGTGTCTCTCATGTTGCACTGAGGAATGGTGTTATTAACTTTTGCATTTTCTATCCCCCCAATTTTTTTCACATCTAAAAAATACAATGACTAAAAAAGAAAAATAAAATGCATATTAGTTTTTTTGTGATATTGAAGATCACTGGGAGGGTCGACCTTTTCCGTATCTAGTTGGGATTCAAACTATAAGTCAAATTTCATGTTTTGAATTACTTTTATGAGTAACCCTGGACAAAAATTTCCAAAAATTGATGAAATCTTCCTTGACAATTGATGTACTGAACAAGATGGCAATTTTAACCGGCCAAAATGAAAAAGTCCTACCTGTTCAGATAATATTTTGTAATTGCCTTAAAAATGTCAAATTTCCCAAAAATTGAACCCATAGGAGATTGAGGCATCATGTTTTAAAGTGTGTTAGATTCTCAAGACATAGCTTATTTTTATAAGGGGTTCAGGCTTGGCCTGAATATGTTGTGCACATGATAAGTTAGCAACTTTTATACAATTGGATAAAAAAAATTATATTTTTTTCTTGCATTTTGATATTATATTTATATTTGTTCTCTTTGCATATTGATTGATTCAATATTTATACCACAATCATGGTCAAGACATTTTTGGCCTTCTTAAGTTGGTTCACAATAGGTGCTGCCTTCCTTAAGTAGAACCAAGTAATTACTCGATAAGGTTTCGAATGACATGATTAACATTTCACTGGAGTTTCTGGAGGACTTTCAATGGGGACTGTTCATTTTGCTGATTTAAAGGTACCCCACCCAAGTACAACATATACTTTTCGTCTTCATAGGAAGGCCATCACCAATATACTTTTAATTCCAAAATTTTATTTGAATCCGACATACGCATTTTAAAGTGAGCGGAAATTGTGTGTTTTAGAAAGAAGCGATACAGTACGGCTATAGTACGAACTATCTGGTTACCGTAAACAAACCACATTTGCCTGTAGCATCATATGGGAAAGAAGTCAGTCAAATATTTTTCTCAGATGAAATGATAACAAGTAAGGTTTCTAATGGTATCAAATCCCCTATTTGATGGTGGAAAGGTGGGTCGTTGCTGAGAATCGGGTATTGCCTCTTTAAGTAGTGAACGAATGGAAGCATTGTGTTCAGCTTTGTTAAGAAACTTGATTTTATTTTGTTAAAATTTTTTTGTTTTTCTAAAACTGATGATCATGTACATTACAGAATAATTAGGTGATGCAGTCCCTTGCTATGATTTTTAACATTTTAGTTCAGTATATCATGCCCTGTGAACAGGTAACTGATTCAACTTTTCTACTTTTTATGTGAAATATTGAAACAAACCAAAGTACATATGAACTATTCTCTTAATGAAATAATGAGCTATTCTTATTTGAAAGCTTACTCCTCTGTGCAGACTTCCCCGAAATCTTCCACTTAGGGAGTGTGTATAGGATTTGCCCTATGGGCTCTTCATTATAATTATATATTCCCCGTACAGAAGATATTAACTGGAATCTTCCAAAGGGAAGTGTGTGTTTCAAGTAAGTTACTTCAATGGGTTATTTTAATCCTGTTAAAATGACAGTAAAAAGTATGGACTCCGATAATTAAATATTCCATATATTTTCCCTTTTATCTAGCGGCTGCAGCGAGATGCTGGTTCACCATGTAGCGCAAATAAATTTCCCTGTCCGTCATTATTGGGGATGTCAGAATCATCGGGCTGGATGTCTCGAGCTATCACGTCAATGTAGTTAAAGGGGGCGACGACCCCTTTTTGGACATGGTAACCTCCAACATGTGATGTCTGAGAAACTACTTATCAATCGCACATGAATAGTGACCGGCAAATCGGCTTGGCGGTTGGGCCAACAGAGATAAGATTAGAGGGATATTCCATATAGTGTGTTTTTGTGTATGTGCCTCACGCCAAGGGGGGGGGGAAGGGGTGGGATTTTTTTGTACTCGCATAAGAAGCTTGTGTAGGTGCCAATCATCCTATCCTGTAGCTCTTTCTCATGGTCCAGGTCTCAAATCCATATAGGCTAGATATTGTCCCTTATGATCATAAATAGTTTTATGTAATTTTGTAATGTCTCCTATTAGGTGTAATGTGTTTTGGGTGTGAATTGTTGTAATACACTATTAAGAGGTTAAAACCGCTCAGTCTAATGTGTTTTTGGGTGATTGTTTTTGGATCGGAGGTATTGTTTTGGTTCTAGGAACTTTTTCCCGAGGGGGGCGTCACCCCAACACATTAGTGCCAGGTTTTTTAAACCTCATTCATAACTGTAACTGTACTCAAACCTTGTATTTCCTAAGGATTTTCTGCCAGAAATTCCCCTACACTTCAGTTCAATGATCATTCTTTTTTTTGCAACAATTATCTCACTACTACAAAAATGGAAGAATCTTCTCGCGTACAGGTATTTCCCCATACGTCATACGGTTGACAAACAACATTTGACCAATCCCAGCGCAGCTTTGAATACAATCCGCAAGTTTTATGCAAATCAACAGCAGGATTGTTAGTCTTGTACGGGGCACCGACTCGATAAGTTTACCTGAGGATTTTTAAGACCAAAATTGACAAGTATAAAAGTTGTTCTACGTGTCCATCGTAATTTGCTGGATGTGTAATTATCATAATACTTCGTAGTTCTGAAAAACGATGTTTGATGTCCAGATAATCCAAGTATCTGACTATTTTACAAGTGATAAGAGGACGATGTGCATTTTCATTGTGAGGGCGTTGGACAGGCAACTGACAGTCACAGACTAGTACACTGTCAGCCATGACCATGGTCACGATGCATGAATGAATGCTCGATCGATAGCATGTCAGAATCATGGAAAATTACAAAATTCATTCTGCCACACAGAGTACATCAGAAAGAAAATTCGTTTCTGCATAAGCGGATATGTGCTTCATCTTCGTAGTAAAGGTGAGTTTGGATGCGGGTCAAGGTATGTCGATCTGATCATGATCTTGATGATGTCGTCTGTTGATATTGGGAACAGTGTATTGCCGCGCCGTGTTCAAGCCAAAAGAAATACACCACCAGTATTTATATTATTAGACCTACTTTTGATACTAAATTTATAGAAAAAAAAAAACGCAAGAAATAAAACACAAATTAAAATTAATTTGAAAAATATTTGAAATGTGCAGGGATAGCTTCAAAGTGAAGGATAAGTCTGTAGAATTCTCTTAAGTACCTTTTCCAGCTGTAGAATTGACAGAAAAGGAAGAAAACGGCAGTGATTCCAAGATACGATTATCCATTCAATTACGTGTTGTAGTCACTGTCGATACGGACAGTAATGACTAAATCTGATTCTGTCCTATTAGGTTGCTTCTGGTCTTATCATTTGCAGGGTATGTATAGGGATACTTATACCTGTTACCTACATACAAAAATCTCTTTTTGATGATTTTTTCAATTTGCTGATTTAGCAAATCACTCGAGAGGGTCTTAAGGTAAACTTCATGACTTAAACCAACCACTCTGTCAACATGATACTTCCATGACATGTACCTCCTATAAAGCCTGGCATGGTTCACTCGTGCACTCACGTGATTTTTCCTTTCGAACTTTTCGGATCCTACTTTTTTCCTGTTCAAGTAGGGCATCTTATAATTTTAACTTAGGGCCAATTAATAACAACACGAGATTTGAATACACTTAGTAGGACGTTTGTAACGTCAGAGAGGTCATGAATGCCATGGTTATCGATTTGGGGAATCCAAGCCCAGTAGCTCCAGTTCCACGCAATGCATGCACAGTGCATAATAATTGGTAAAATACTGTCAGTGTCAGTATAGTAGGACTATTTGGAGTGCGCGGCCCGAGGATGTGTGATTCTATATTGACTTTTGTTTGTTTTAAAATCATCATTTTTTTTTTTTTTTTTTTTTTTTTTTTTTTTTTTTTTTTTTTTTTTTTTTTTTTTTGTATTATTAAATTAAAACTGCTGAGTTGAGGCGTACACTTCACCTTTCGTAACGGTATGGGGCCAGGTTTCTAAAATCACTTCGGCATTGCTGCAAAGCGTTGTGGCAGTACAGCGAAGGCGGCACGGTGCTACGAAATAGTACGAGTTGAACGTGGACATGGGGGACATGCATGCATGGGCCGTTTCACAGCACTAAAAGCACCCCTCCCATCCCCCTTCTGGCTCTACTTCAAAAGCGTCAATATAATACGTAATGATTGTCCGCGTTAGTAAATTGTAGATAAAAAATATAAATGCGACGTAGAGAACCAAAGAGTGCCATGACAATTGTATGATTGAGATGATGACTCGCGTAATTAAACGGTAAACTGAGGCGTTTGAGGCCCGGGTTCGAGATGTAATTTCGCAATGAATTTTCATTCATTCAGTGGTGTTGTAATTTTGTATACTGTTTGTACTCCATAGCTACCCATGGTTACCTTGGGAGGATAATATAGGAGGTGTTAATACCAGCTGCCATTGTTGTTTTGCATTTAATCAACATTCATGGCTCTCGCCATTTACAGTTTCCGCTGGCTCTATCAAGAAAAATATATCATAGTTCAGGGCCCATATTTATTCAAATTTGAACTGTAGTCTTGAAAAGTCACAAAGCGAGTCATTGATGAGTGTATGACATCACACACGGAGGTCATTGTGAGATATCAAGGACCCGCGTTGTAGGTCGATATTTATGTTACAAAAGATTTGGATGGTACGGCATAAACATAATTATGATTAGCATCAACTATTTATGCTTTATGGAACAAATTCCCATGAAATTTCAATGTAGGCGTCCTTAATGTACGGAATTTTGACATTGAAGTCCCTGTTGAAGATACCTACATCTCAGAGTAGTAGTGAATTCAATGGAATAAGCCCAATGTTTCAAAGCTTTTTAACGACAGGAATGTGTGACAATGTAACTGATTTTCTCAGCTTTTACAAGCTTTTGTAAGTAATGGGGATGAATTGCTGGGTTAGTGCAAGGTTGTGTGTGTAATAGTGCCATGTGCTGAAGATGCATGGGGGAATCCCATTAATATTTACAACAGGTGTCAAATTTTTATCTTGAGATGGTTTCTCGAAGTGAGTAGCTCACTGTGAAGTCAGGAAATTACCGAAAAAGTTGGCGAGAGAAAAAAAAAGTGTAAAAAAGTACAAATATTGCTAAGATTGTTGGAGAGAAAATGTTCAACACCAGGTGACTGTAAAGGGTGGTAACAGACAGTTTTCAACTACAACTGTCAGCTTTAGTCGGGGAAATGCCACAGGAGTTGGAAAAGTCGGAATTGGATGGTCGCGGGCAAGACATGTAGCTGTATCTTCATATTTTTAGCACTCTATGAATTTATTACAAAACACAAGGATTGTACTTTCAACAAACTGTAAATGTCTTAAGTGTTTACTATCAGGTTCAAGACATTGTAGTTAGGGTGCAGCCTCATTCAAATTGCGAAATGAGCTATTTTTTTAAATGTTTTTGATATGCTTGGTCTATTATGTCAACACATGCGATATTTGAGCGATAAGCAAATTTCAGCGATACTGCTATGACATTGATCTAATTATTATTTTGAATCATCTATGTGTTATGCTTTGGGCCTATTAATGTCATTATAGAGGGCATTTGAAGGGATGATGCAATTTCAGCTGAAATAGTTTACTGTCCGTGTGAATTCAGTTTGATATTGAACAAACATATTAACTTATCTAGGCTGAGCATTTCTTAAAATGATATAGACTGATTGACCTAAAAGATTATTTATGCTCCCTTTATTTTCATGTCTTGTTCAATACTATCAACGTCCAATTGTGCAAATGTATTTGTATCTTTATTAAAATTTGCTATATCTCAGGATGAGTTTATTATATGAACATTTTTCTAAAAAATTTTAAATTCCACACAACGCCACACAGAAACCACTCTTTTAGCAAATGCCTACAATATTGAAATTGAAAATTAAAACCACTGTTGAAACAAAATAACCAGGTCACCATTTCCTAGCATGTGCGACAGTGCAAGATGGCGTGGAATTAGAAGGTTACCTGAGTGCAGCCTCAGTCGCTATGCGTCTCCCTAATATTACAGTGATAATAAAACATGTGAAATAGAAATTACAGAGAACATCTTGAGTATTGGACCAGTGATACCATTAAACAATATGTTGTAAAAATAAGGAGTGTATATCCTTTTAAGAACATCAGTAGGTTAAAGTTTAAGTCTGTGTCATAATTCCCTCCACGCCATTGCTGTGCAGTAAATTTACTGCATCTTCTGTCACTTTTCGTGCAATCCTAGCGATTTACTGCAGGTAAATCAGGTCACTGCAGTCACGGTTGCAGTATGTTGCAGTAAACTTGAGAAGGATTGCAGGAAAAAATTGGCGTACTGCACCACTGAGTGCACCCCACTGCATCTTGTGCATCGCCAGTTAAAATAATTTTAACTTTGTTGCAGTACTGCATGGTGAAATACTGCAAGTGATTACAGTAGCGATTTTGGTAGGCGAATTGAATGAACGGACCTTAATCCTTAAACATAGTGGCTTAATCACCGAATTAACATGAAACTTGAAATTGGACGATGGACTTGTCACAGGTCACAACGATGTTAACGCGATACACTTTTTTTAATAGTTGATATGTTGAGATCACATATTTAATGTGTCATTTGGGTAAAAAGTCTATACAAAATGGTTTCATGAAGGAACTATAGGCAACTAAATGAGGCAGTAGATGGACTCATTAGCGAGGTTGCCATGAGGGTGCAGTGGATGGACTCATTAGCGAGGTTGCCATGTGAGCTGGGTGTACTTGTACGGAAAAAGTTAAATTCTTTTTTTCAATCAATCCATGACAAAAGAATTGCACCATTTACAAAGCACAGGTCTACACATGATAAGCTGCCTATTGCCCTGGATAACAGTTGCATGTCACCTGGATGTATGAGAACACATGTTTGACCAGTGCTAATATTTGAAGTGGCCCCTTACCATGGATGTTATGTAAAAACTCTGATGATTGTATGTAGTTATTAGCGTGGTGATCCACCCCAACTACCAGTTCCATCGGTTGCTCTAGTCAACCAGGTATTACATGTAAATTACAATGCATTGATGATGTTTACAAAATTTATGAATTTAAAAAAAGAAAAAACCTAAAAAATTAAAAAAAAAAAAACATTTAACAATTTTGGCTTTGTCGTTAATCTCATTCAAATTTACTTGTTGTAAATGTAATTACCATAAGTTATGCAATGGGATGGTTTAAGATGTTTTTAATAGATCATACATGGCGATTTTGATCCAAGATGGGGAATATTTGATGATTTTACCTGGATATGATGGACACCTTTATTTTTAAATTGTACTCAAATCAAGAATCCTTTCTTGTTTAATGTATTGAATATATTGTTGCCAAACCACACACTTGTTCAAAAATAAACTACAGGGGTGATTAACATAATGTATAATGGAGTCCGTTACTGGCAATTGATGGGGGACTGATGCTGTAGGAAGTCCTGATGTGTGGAACCTTAACCATATAACATGAGGTACACTAATTCCAAAACGCACTTACCCCATTAAAATCATTGTTGACTTCAAACAGGTCGTAAGTGCAATAGATGCCATGTGATATATCTGGGTGCTGCCATGTATTAAGATGACTTTTTATCATACCACTAAGGAGAGATTAAAGGATACCGCTGCCGGGTATATTTTCATATCAGGTCAGTGAGCGCGTATTCACAGCGTACTACCTTATATTCAGGTCGGTGACAGCGTACTCGCCTGATCCATTGACCGAACGGGTGTGATTATTTTCTTCTAGCGTTGGGGCAGAACATTTGGTTTATCATTCTTACTTTTTGAAAAAATATAGGTTTTCAATAAAGAACAGACACATGTATTATTATTAATATATTTAGATGGAATTAGTGGTATGGATTAAATTCTTATCGGGTCCATGCGCTTAGCTCCATACCGGGTTCAGCCTTCGGCTTCACCCGCTAAGGGGTTGAGCATGATAATTCCCGTATCAGAGCGACGCAGAACCGATTAAACTATAATCTTTTCTTGAGTTCAGTGGCTCTGAAATGGTTCTTACGGCGACTGTAGGCAAAATATTTTCAAGAGCTACTGACCAAAGACTAGGTATAATAGTAGGTTTGATAATTATGACAATGGCAGCTATTGCACTTGTGACCATTTGAATTCACAGACAAAATAGTGTAAGAGTGTAGAGAGAGAGAGGCTGAGTTGGAATACTACTGCGTGCTATCCTATTAGGGAGGACCTGGTGGGGCATTGTAACTGAAATTTTAAATGAAGTCAATCTAGTATGTGGCTAAAGAGACCTATTTTGGCAGGACGTGAGAATCATCCATTCCAGCTGCAAACACTCTAGAAGCTAAACCATTTAGGATTGATAAACTTAACAGATTACCAGACTTGTCTAAGAACTGTCCAGATGAAATCAATACCAAACACAACACACCAATACACATGGTGTCAACTTTTTTTTACAGATGCCAGTGGTTTTGGTTTTGTTAAAAAAAATGAAAAAGTATAAAATTTACGATAGGTCTCCCTTTTAGGAATAGGATCCAGTAGTACTCCCAACTGAATCTCTCTTTTCTTCATATTTTGTAATTGTATTTTTCCAAATGGGGTTGTAAAGACACTTGTAAAAAACAGGATTGTAAGATATTAGGACAAAAGGGCAAAAGTAGCCTGTTTGATCTTGTTCATATCTGTTGCCTACAGATTTTATGGCAACCTGATTTTGAGGGGCTGCGGTTGTGGCATGGGATGTGCTTAGCAATCGCGTAGGTTTGAAAGAAAGAAAAAGATGCAATACAGTACCTAACAATCTTGATCAGTCTTGTGTGACATAATTTGTGCTCAGGTTAGTGACAAAGCTGTTAGAGGTAAGATTAAAATCCTGGGCGTCCTGTTCCTTAACAGTCATGAGTATAATATATCATACATGAGTGGAACAGAAACCCTATTGCACTCTGGGACTGATGGCAACAAGTAGAGAGGGTAGGGTTTTTTCGTGCATGAAAGCGTATGCAATCAATTGGCCCTTATTTATAGTGACCAAACAGATTGTGAGTGTGTGTCAAATTGATGTCGTCAATTAACAACCAAAAACTAAACTTCCCTAGTGTGTCCATTTTAGGGGCAAATGGTTGGGACAGCACGAGCCTCTTGACATGGCATTCTACTCAATATGTATAGGTATTTGAAGTGAAAGTATGTCAAAAGGCTATCAGTACCAGCTAATGCTCTGCCCATGAACTCAC
>JAMKCH010065771.1:0-20637 GCA_023653785.1 Ophioderma brevispina
AAATCTCCCGGAGGAGATCTTCGCCTGAGCCCTCATGAGCGCCTTGCCTACGACTCCACGCGTTCCGCTGAGGCAAGCAGGGGTCACCTCCGCACGAGGACGTCCCGCGACTCGGCTTGGTCTTAGAGACTTCGGTGCAAGATCGGAGCTCAGGGGGCGCAGAGTGAAGCAGGCGTTTTCGCGTCGCAGGAAGCTGAGGCGACGTGCCAGAGACATTGAAGCCCCGTTTGCCGAGTCAATAGCGAGGCTAGGCAACGGTCAAGGCATAAGAGGGCTTCCGAGGAGAGAGAAAGCTCCACCCTCGCCCAACGACGATCTGAGGTCGTGGGCGTGGACCATAGAGAAAGCACCTAGTCTAATACCAGAGGTCACCGCCTAGGTTAGGTGCCTCAACTGTCCTCACAGAAGGGGGAGGGGGAGAACGCAGAGTGGGGCGGCCCTTGCCCGTGGCCAGAGGCAGGGGAACCCACCGGGTACCACGCCATAGGCGGGACCCGCCGCAGAGGAAAGGGTGCCGGAAAAAACCGCTAGTACCACAGCAGGAGTACCCGCGTAAGAGGCCGACCTAGTCAGCTGGAGCATCTGCGGAGGCCAGCCTAGCGGAGCACCACTCGGTACGCCAAGCCACGAAGGGCCCGGAGCGGCGTTGCGGCGCCAGCTTGGAGGAGGCACTGCATGACTAGCAAGACTAGGTCGCGGGGTGCAGTGAGCGTAGCCAAACACCTGCGGGCGTTCCCGCCAAGGCCGATTACAGCCCAAGCCAAGGCCCAGGGTTGCCGAAAAATACCCGAAAGTAATGGCCACCGTGGTCGCGGTTAGAGTGCCCGAAGACACCGGGGGACCGTAACCACGCTAGGTGTGGAAAACAGCGGCGATGGATTAGCACGGGCGACAACGGCATCACCATCACCACCACCACTAAACCGGAGTTGCCCGCAGCCGGCCAAGCGCCTCCGAGGGGGGATTTGCAAAGCAGAAGACCGACCGGCTAGCCTTCACGGAGCAGCCCCCTAGGGCTATGAACATGCAGCCAGCGGCCATGGCGTTCTGAGGAAGGCTGCCCGAGCACCCCGTCGCATGCCGCGAATTAGCCGAAGCTACCACCCACCTTTGGAAACGCCCAGAGCAGCAGCGGCGCCCGGTTTGATGAAACCCCCGCCGGGAGCCCGCTGGTAAAGAGACCCCCCCACCCCGACGTTTATTCCTGTCCGATTGAGCGCTAATAATCCATATATCGTCCAGTAATATATCCAGATAGTTATGGTATAGTAGATGAAGATTCCGGTAGGAGACTACAACCTATTCCCATATCCAAAATCTCAGTTAATTTGGGCTGCTAATGACAGAGCGCGGTAACACGCGTCCGTGGTTGGTAAGTCGGCCAAAACGCGATTGAAGGAAGAGCTATGGTCGACTGGGTGTGACCTGGGGTCACTGGTCGAGACCATGTTCTTCTTTTAGAGGGTGCTAAAAATAGGTATTTTGGGGCTTCCTCTTCTCAGAAGGGAAATGCAAATATGTCAGTCAACATTGGTGTAAAGGAATCAGTTCAAGTGTAATGATTTATTTAAAGTTGTAGAAACATACATACATTCCCACAATCCGAATATCAAATAACTTCACGACATGAACAAAGGAGAACATACAGATTTCAAGAAAGAACAAAACTATGAAACACTTTCCTAAGCACTATGTTGGGTTTGTTAATTGCTTCGGTGTCAAAGAATCTAAATTGATACAAGAGGTAAGTAAAGGGAACCTTGTTCCAAAAAACTATAGCTCTATAGTCAAAGTTATTTGCCAGATGAATGTTGTCCATTCAGGAACAAACTGTTAAGGAGACCGACTCCGATTTAAATGTTGAGTGTGTGGAGTGTGGATGACCGAGTGGAAGTAATTTGCTGAAATATAATGGGGTAGAATAAGACCAACCTGACAAAGACCCACTGAATGGGAGCCCTGAAATGTTCTTTAAAAACCATCTCAGCATAGATTGATAAGTTTTGAACATGCTGCTATATCTGTACCCGTTCTGGAGTCACAGTCACATTTCATGTACTCTGGTTTGCTGAGTGGCTGGTATGACAGTAGAAACTTTCCCAGAACCTCCTTGCTGGGAAGCTCATGAAGTAACGGCTCATCAGGTGGCTTCTTTCCTCATTGGCAAGGAACTGTCCATGATTTCTCAGCTTACCGCCCTCTGTGTTGCTTAGTATTTATGCGACTAACCGTCGCGACATATGGGCCGGGGCCATTGGCTGACGTGACGTGCCACATTTCATCCAAGTCTTCAAATTCCTGCCATAATTATTAAAAATGTTCCTTTTTCAAAACAGTTTGTACTATTTGCCTACTCAAAATATTTACATCCGTGGTGTAGAAAATATTAGAAAAGACAGACATTTGCAAATTGTTGGCACGTTATGATGAATTATTAACAAAATGTGCACTGCCAAGAGGACATTTGTATCTGCAGAATAACTTAGAAATAGAAACCTTTTCAGAACAATGCTGACCTAAACAGCCCATATTAAAAACTGCAGAGATACTCCAAGGATGAAAACCACAACAACATTCCCTGTGTTAGACGACTATTCACTAGTTCACAGACCCCCATAATAATTAGTTTGTGAAACTAAGTATAAAGAGGCATTTGGTTATACAATACAAGATAGCGACTTCCTGCAAAGGGGGCATGATGGTCACTGGAGGAAAGGCACCCGACCCACATGGCCAAAGCTAAGGTTTAAGCTCTGCTGTGACAATGTACGTGCGCTTGAGTAAAGCGCTTTACCTCAATTACAACAAACATAACACTCTCAACCCAGGTGTATAAATGGTGACTGGCTTATTCGCAATGTGGCTAAATAGTACCAACTTATTGCTTGTAGAGAGGTATGTAGCAATCCCGCCTACAGCAACATTTATGGGTTGAGTCTGGCCTAATCACTTAAAGAGAGATTGGGCAACTCTAGTTTCTGTGATGCAGGTCATCCCCATTACCTTGGTTAGAGACATTCCACAAGACTCTTTCAACCCTGATAGATTTTTGTTATAGGATATAACAAATAAGTCAGTTGTTTATGTAAACAATCTGTTTTCGGACTAGTTTATATCGCCTGCTTCGCCATCCATCCTTTCCTTCACTCTAAGCACAAGTGACCTGTATGGCTTTTGACCTTGTATGTGGGACATTTAACACCCTACATGACTGTCAGATCGATGATGCACCTATGACACCAGTTTGGTGGGCAATTAGAGTTTAGTGTTCCACATGCACGAGGCATTTTGAAAAAAGTTAACACCGAAACTTCTACACACATACATAAATAATTACATACCATACAATACAGACTAACCGATTTTGATGTTTATCAATACAGACGGGGTTTGGACTCATTTGAATGCAAATTTCAGTAGGTTTACTTAGTGGTTCGTAACACTAATAATAACGTACCAATGACAAGATGCAGTAAGAGAGAGGACATTATTGGTCCTTAACCTCAGATCCAATAACAAGTGACTTGCCCAGACTGAATACTTTCTTTGCCTTCGTCCTGACATCATATGTGAGAGAAGGCCCCTCATCAACCTCCATGTCCGTCAGATGCTCATGCCGCTGTAAAATAGTGGGCACAAAAGTGGATACTAAATACTGCCTGGAAATGATTTGAGCATAATTAGGCAAATAGTTATATTAGGCAGAGTCAACCTAGCCCAATTCTGAAAGTTGTGTACTGTACAATATATTCTGAACCTAAAATGGTTTTTTCTATTCCTGACCCTTTTTTTGGGGGGGGGGAGGTGTGGTGATTTATGCCTTATGTTGTAAAATATGCATAAAATTTGATACGTCGGAATGATTCACAACAAATACTAATTTGCATACACTGCATAGTGTATGCGATACAAGCGCAAATCAGTGAAGTCTGTTAACAAAATTTCTAATGGTCGACCGAGTGGATTAAGAATGTTCCCATTTGCACTCCACGCATGTGTATGTTCTTTTGAACACGTGCGTGGCACAAGGACGGTTTATTTTCCGTGGGTATTTGTTTGTTAATTCATGGGTCCATTAATATTTTTAAAACAACATTTGTTATTACAATGACAGAATTGCACTCTAGTAGGATAGGCAGTGTGGCCCTCTTAAGCATGTTCCTTATTTGAACGGTCGAAGCAGATATGTCCTACCTTGACACAGCTGTGATAAACATTTCGATAGGATGTTTCACGCTTCATCCTCTACCTTACCTACTAGCCGATGATAACCTCTCCTTGTTCCATTCCCTGCTATCATCTTCTCATCATCAGCTTGTTTAAGGTGACGGTTATTGAAATAGAATGGATGTACATCACAAACGCTTCACATAGCTGTGGAATATTAGAAATTGAACATGGTAATATCAAATGTATGTCTCTTTGCAGAAATTTGCAGAAGTTTATGAAAGAGAAACAAATCACAGGCAATATGGGTGCAAAGAGGGACCCATATCCCCAACCCCCCCCCCCAAAAAAAATATTTGGACGACTACACCGGTCAAGAAAATAAAGGTTTTTTATTACAAAAATATGTAGGAGATACAATGTTGCAACAATATAGAATAATCCCATCATAAAGCTAGTACCTAACTGGGAATGATAATTAAAAAGTTAAGGCAAGGTTCTCGAAACTCTTAGTCTTGCCTGCCAATTCACCTTATTTGACCCTAGAAAAGTGACCTCCTGACTTCAAGGTACTTGTGACTAACACACTTCCCTTGCCAACCAATCATCTCACCATGTCTAGTATGGAATTGAGGATATAGTTGGCATGAGAGTGGCTTATGAACACAAAAGTACATTGCGTCCCTGATGGGCCAAAGGTGACATGATGTCAGCCAAGGTCACATGAGGACACCAACTGTCCATCCCAATCCCGACCCCGCCCCTCCCTTTCCCCCATCTTGGTAGCTCTTACAAATTTCATGGATGGCATGCAATATATTAGGGTTAACATTTTGACCGTGGACCAAAGGCCACTGAAACGTGCCCGAAGGTTCAAAGTGAGGTCACCAACATGTCACCCACCCCACCCCCTCCTTTCCACCAAGTTTTCATCATCATCGCACTTTACGGAACTTATAGCGAGCATGCCAATATATTGAGAGGTTAACAGTTTGAGTCCACATACAACACACATACGTACAAGTAATCCCTGATGTGCAATACACACAAACGTATACTCTCTGCAAAGGGGCTATATGTACTTAGGATCAAGATGCTCTTTTTTCTTCACCTAGACCTGCCATAACAACTGTGCACATTTTTAAGCACTAACCCAAAATTACAAGCAACATCAAACACCATCTTTCCTTACTTATGATTGGCTTTCTTCTCAAGCTCATCCCTCTTCTGATCCTTCTCGTCAAGCGTCGTGATCATAGTAATGGGTGTCCTTTAGAGGTGCCCACGCTCCATTCTTGTCCTGGAGGTCAGAGCTCTTACATGTTAGATCCACTCTGAATCGCTCAGTCAATCTTTGTTAATTCGACAGTGGAGTCAATGCCAACTAGTAATAATAATTTGAGATAATAGTAAGCCCAAACATTAGCACCTGGACTCTTAAATTTACTCAAATCCATATACTCAATGCCATTGAAATGAATGCTGATCGATTCTTTGTTTCAATGATTCTGTGTGGAGCAGAAATTGTTGGTAGTTTGAATTCAATTTTGTCAACTTTGCCAAGACCGTCTGAAATCATAAATTTAGGGAAGGGCATCTTGATTTTGATATGTAAAAGAATTTTATTGATGGTTTTACCAGTACTAGCCAATTCCATTGTTCTCTCAGAAGGCAAAACTTTTTCCAAACATTTTAAGGCAAAAATAACAGAAATACCACCTTATACAAGAGAGTAACATTGTGGATGAGTCCATACTGTAGTCCATTCCATCAGTGTCGGAGTTTGAGTCAGAGTTTCGAGTCCCATGTACCCATAGTCCGGTCCCAAGTCCATGGGGCCTGAGGTCTGAGTTCGAGTTCCAGCAGGTCTAGTCCGATTAAAAGAATTAATTTGAAGTGTGTGACTTACTTGATGGACAACCTCCCCCAATCCAATCTTTAATTTACCCATTTGGGACCTTGTGGACTCAAACTTGGGACCCAAAGACCCGACTGACTCGAAACTGACATAAGGACTCAGCTCCAGACTCCTCAACACTGGAAAGGAAACAAGCCAGTTTTTGACAAAACCTCCTCTTCACGTTAAACACCCGTAACTACTTACTATGCACTCTATCTTCTTGGTTGACAACTTTCTTGTCACTGATATTCCTGGTGTGATAAAACCCGGATTCCATTTCTAATGCTTACGTTGACGACCAATGGCTGGCCTGGACAGCTTTTCCCTGGCATCAAATGACTCCTGTGCTCAAGACAAACAGCAGCGGGTTATCTATATTTCCTTGTGTTTAATTTTGTTTATAAATGATGGGAAAATATTTTTGTGTCCCAGAGATTAAATTGCAACTTTTTAATGTAAGTGCCTTTCAGCGCGGGGGGAAAAAAAAAAAAAAAAAAAATGGTCCCATCAGTTGGTAATCATGCGGAAGCACATCATAGGCGTTTTGGAGTTTCTAGGTGTCTTGTCGCGGCGTCTTTTACCAGGATGGTTAATCTAATGGATTTGAAAACCCCTACCTTTATCAAAGGGGTTATCAACAACCAATCTTGGCATAATTTAACTCCTGGTCACTACCACCTATGGAACAAGCCTGTCTGATTGGACTCATTAAGAAAGACACACATGGATATAGCTCCCTGCACAACCAATCAAAGAGTGCTCGCTGTATCTCTCTGTACCATACTACCATTCTTTCAAAGCTGTGATTTGCTCATGTACAATATTAACATTCAAGTAACAATCAAAATAGTGCTTAGATGCCGATAGATAGGCAGAAAGTGCCTTGGGGGTTAAGGAATGTTTTCCATACTCGATATCGGACACTTAGTCCCTTTAACTGAACTGTAGTAAACAGCATTCATCAAGCACATCAGACTATCTCACATAACCTATAAGACAGAAGGTAAGCACACTCCAACACAATTCTCACAGAATGCCTGTTTATGTCGTTATACGACCAGTGTCTTTTGGGTTAATTTGTGAAGCATTTGTTTTGTTCGTACACATGGAGCGTTGTGTCCTTAAATCGCGGCGCGATTAGACTGCGCATACGTGTTTGGTATTTAGTCGCGTAATAACTACTCATACTCGATGATTTACTTTGTACTTTTATGTTTACGGAGTATAATCAACTGTGACTGTTGAAGTGTTCTGAGCCACCTGTTTTTTAAGTTCACGGAACAATACCACCAACATGCAAACAACAAAAACTTACCTCAACTGAGCTCAGGAAATATCCTGTTGACAGAAGTGGAAGCCTGCCAAAGACCCTCACATTCATTCCTCACAGGGTGGCGTTGTCTAGGGGCTTCATCCTTGGGAGGCCGGACTCCTGGGCAATATAGGCACCTTGGATAGGCACAACTTGCCTGCAGGAATTTGAAAGACTAAATATGGTACACAGTACCGTTGTGGCAAGGTGGGTGTATTTTAACATATATTCGGATAAATGTTATTATATAAAAATGTGATGGACAAAAAATCAGGCATTTTGATATTTGTCATTACACGATGCGTATGTTAACAAAAACGAGGAGCGTACGCAGTGTGCTTAAGAACGTTTTACCCAGCCGGCCCCCCTGTGGGGAATTGGATTGAGGTTCATTTAAGGGCGGGTGGTGATATTATTGTTAGGAACTTAACTAGCAGGTTGGATTTCATTACCTAGTGGGATGTTTTTGTAAAAATAGGGTGTGTGTAATACGTTTTAATGAATTAGGTTATGTCGTATTTTTTATTTTCTTGTGCATTAGCAAAATCAATGCCCTTGCATCAGTTTAACCGTAAACCAACGGCACACGCGCCCTGAGGGGCTTTGTGGCATAATTGCGGAAATTCGTCAAACTGAGCGCACGTGCATTGATTTTTGCCAATGCACTCAAAACAAATAAATATACATACATTACCTCTAAATAATTCACCTCAAAAAAGTTGTCTTTAAACATTTGGCAAATAAAATTAGGTAGTTTCACTTAGAAATTTCTTACCCCCTGTCCATATATTCTTGTGTAAATGATACGACTTGTCCAAAGTACCTCTCCAAGATAACATTCTGTGCGTATAATCCCCGTATAAGCCATCTGGGAACATTACTTTTTTCCTCTCACGGCGAAAACGTTTCAGTTCCCTCAAACCCACTAATTCATTTGCCGGGCATACTCTACCTATGACTTGATCATATACCTTTTAGAATTTATCTGGACTTCGTTCTTCTTTGGTCAGAATATAGGCTAAACCTTTCCTCAGCTGTTGGTGGGTGATCGGGTGTCGCAATCTTTTGTACGACTGTTTCATTCTGCACGATGGCCGTACAGGGGCTACTTTTGTTACCATAACCCGCAAAAATGGTTAAACAGATGTATCACAACAGTCTCAACAAAATAGTCATTCAGTCAACTCAAAGTAGGGCTGTTGTCGCATATATTTTTATGACGAATGTTGATATAAGTCATCACAACCCAACTGATGTCGACAAAATTTTAATACAATTACAAAACACATTATGTTTTATAAATCATTTAAAACTGAGGCCTGTTATTCCTTTCCAAGGGTTGAATGAAACATATAGCATTTTTCCTTCTTGGAGAATGATGCCCCAAAAATACAAATAACCCCCTAAAGGAAAATGGACCCGCCCTCCCAGTGACCCCCAGGTCCAGGCACCCTTGCCGCCATTGGCTCCTCCTTACTTCCGTTTGGCCCAGCCACACAGACTGCACAACTGTATGTTGTGGGGGCAGGGACTGGTGTGAGTACATTGGAAATGAAATCAAGGCCTCAGTTAATGATTTATAAAACATATGTGTGTTGTGACATAAATCATAACACGTGAGCTGATTTCCCTTTACCCAATGTTTTGACTTAAACATATGCATTAACCTACGTTGAATGAATTTTTTCATCAACACCAACTACTCTACTAGTCGGAGGTTGGAACATAAAAGTTTCTGAGCGCGGCTCAACGATGCAGCCAAGGATGGGACGGAGCCACCAAAACATAAAGACATAATGGACATCAGGAGCACATCAAGACAACCAACACGGTTTATTTCTCTATTCTGTGTTTTGTTTGTTATAATGATGCAATATTTTGTGTTCCGATATTAACAATGGCAAACTTTTAATATTGGGATTGCTTTTCAAAGCGATGGTCCCACCGCAGTTGGTCATATGCGTGAAGCACATCATAGGCGATTATTGGGAGTTTCTATCTAAAGGTGGTTCTGGGTCTGCTAGCTTCTTTTCCCAGATTTGTTAACAAATACTATGATTTGAACCCCTATACCTTATCAAAAAGGGGTAATCAAACCAATCAATTGCATATTAAACCTCCTGTTACTACCACCTCGGAACAGCCTGTACTGATTGGCTCATTAAAGACACAACATGATATAGCCTCTCTGCACAACCAATCAAAAGGCTCCTGTATCTCTCTGTAAACCCTACTAACTACCATTCTTTCAAGCTGTTGATTTGCTCATCCAACATCATATTCCCTTCAGTAACCAATCAAAATAGTGCTTAGATCCGATAGATAGAGCAGAAAGTGCCCTTGGGGGTTAAGAGGGAATTTTCATAACTCAGAATAAACTGACAACCTTAATTCCCTTAAACTGGAACTGTCGTAAACAGAAACACAGCATTCAAGCACATCAGACTATACTCATACACCTATAAGTCCAAAGTAATCACACTCCAACACAAGTCCTCACAAGAAATGCCTGTTTTCTTTGATTTAAAATACGACCAGTGTCTTGTGTATCAGTGTAAAGATATTTGTTTTGTTCGTACACAATCATGCGTTGTGTCTTAAATCGCGCGCAATTTAGACTGCGCCAGAAGCGTGTTTTGGTAGTTAGGCGCGATAATACTACGCATAGGCATCGATAATTTACTTGTACTTTTAGGTTTACAGAGTATAAATCAGACGGCCTGTTGAGTTTTCTGAGCCACCTGTTTTTAGTTTCGAACACTGACAAATAGCCCACCAATGCAAACAACAAAAACTTACCTCACTGAGCTCAGGGAAGTCATCCTGTTGACAGAATGGACACTGCCAAAGACCCCGTCTCATCATTCCTCACAGGGTTGGCGTTGTCTAGCTCATCCTTGGGAGGGGCCGCCCTGCAAATTAGTCACCTTGGATAGGCACAACTTGCCTGCAGGAATGTGAAATACCTAAATATTGGTACACAAGTACCGTTGTGGCACGTGGGGTGGATTTTACATATTCATAAATGTTTTATTATATAAAAAATGTATTTGGACAAAAATCATGCATGATCTGTGTCCCATTACACGATTCGTAACCTGCTAACGAGCGTACGCAGGTGCTTAGAACGTTTACCGTGAGATTGGATTGATTCATTTTTAAAGGGCGGGTGGTGTGTAAATTATTTGTTAAAAAATTACTGCCAATTGGATTTCATTACATATTATGGATTTTTTTGTAAAATAGGTGTTTTAATACCGTGTTATTAATTAGGTTACTGTCGTATATTTTAGTTTCTTGTGCATAGCAAAAAATCAATGCATTCGCGCTCATTTAACCAGAAACACAACGTCACTCCAGCCTTCTCGTGAGGGGCGTGTTGCCCATAATTCGCGCGTCAAACTGAGCGCAAGTTGCGGCCAATATTGGAAAAACAAATGGCGGACAGATATTTAAAATAGTCATATTTGACCCTTGACCTTGAAAAATAGGTTATAGACGCAAAAATCGAATTCGTATCGGTGTTATTAACGGAGCTATGAGACTTATGAAAATAAGATGGCGGCCATTTGAAAAATGAGCGCAATGGTCGCCACGGTCGAATCAAGCTGGAGGTCCGTTTTTGGAAATGTTGAGTTATGGTCCATATAAGTGTGTGCAAGAGTGTTACATTTCTATCACAAAGGGCCGATTTTGATATCTCTGACTTAGATGCTCACCTACAGGCGGAAACTCCGGGGCGATGTCAGGTCGGCAACTTAGTATGTTGGAATGTTGTGGTAGATTAGTGGTGTTACTGCAGTAAGAGACCTCGAAACGCTTCTTGTGCGTTCTACATTTCTGTAGTACACCGACGAAATCCTTGTTGTGGGAGTTGGGAGCCTTCCAGACAACAGCTTGGTAAATTTCTGCAATTGAGGATTCCGCGGTGCGTAGTGTCCCAAGAGGAAGTGATATTATGAACAGAATGAGCCCGGCAAGTGAGGGAACCGCCACCGCACCGGGAATATGTGCATAACCGCGGGACATCCCATCTGGTTAGCGTCGTCTTGACGAGGGCCGTGGAGGGCAGCATGAGTGATAAACCAACACGTCGTCGTGCCTGGAGAGAAGCAGTTTGGAGCTTATAGTACTCCAAGGCCCACGCCCCAAACAGGACACCACAGGCGATATTCCCGCACCGACGAAACGGTTGGCGATCCGGGGTAGGATGATGGTCGGTGCCTAAAGAAGATGTATCGTGTTTTTGGCCAGAAAATACGGGACTGGTAAAAAACTTAACCATGTCCGGGAGAAACTCTGACGCTGAGAAGGCGAGTTTTTGATCTCAGAGCATCGGCTCCCGGAGGCAAGTGCGGACCAGAAGGCTGGTCTGGGAGTGACATGCTTAAGCGAAGACTCACTCATCCGGTTCAAACGGACGTTAGTTAATAGTCCAAGCGGTATTAAGGTCCCAAGGAGGGACCACCTTCCTGGTCGGGGTCGAGTGTTGTACCTCCCCTCCAGAAGGAGACGGGATTGACCCTCATCGTTGATGCGGACCCGCCCCAAAAAACCTCATGTGGATAGCAAGGATGGCGGCCTTAAATTTATGACGGTACTAGGTTCTCAAGGCCGCGATCGAAGCGTCAGTTGAGGAAGTCCGCGATTCTCGGCTACAGTAACTCGAGCTCGGAGAGACTTCTGTCGCTCACACCACCGGAAGTAGGGTCCAAGACCCTTACTGTAAGCGTCCATCGTGGGTCTCCTTCTTCCGGCGGATATGGAGCGAGGCCGCCCTCTGCGAAAAGCCACTATCTCGGCATCGTTGCCGTATAATGGCCTGCAGTCAACGCTAGATGTTCTAACGATAGAATGGCGTTCCCTCCGTCCAGAAGTGATATTAGATCCGGACGGCATTGGTAGTCGTCGCGGCGGAAGCCACTAGACGATCTACCATTGGACGGAACCAAAGGTGTTGCGGCAAGAGGGAGCGATGGGGAGACCGGCAATCTCCCTCCGCCCGATTTCGACACCACCGGTGGAGAGTGGAGAATCGGGATTGGGGGGAAAGCGTAGGCCGTGTACCCCGGCACCAGTCTATCGACAGAGCGTCGTCGACTGAAATGCTTCCGGGTCGTGAGTACTGGAGCAATACAGAGGGAGTTGGTGACTCAGATGAGAAGCGAACAGGTCGATATGCAGAGGTTCGAATCTTCGAGATCGCCCGAGCGACTTGCCGGTTTAGTATCCACTCCGAGGCCGTCGTCCTGCCGCGACGGAACAATCTAGGGCCGAGGAAGGAGTGACGTGAGCACGGAATGGGGACCGCGGACGAGTGATGGCCCTGTCCCGGACACCACTTGATGACACGAATGGCATCGAGACAAAGGGTCCGGTGATCGACGTCCCGCCTGCTTGTTGATATGGCTCACCACCGTGGAATTGTTCCGTCTGGCTCCCAGACACTGGTGTGGGTCACCATCGTCTCGAAGTGGGCGACGGTCTTCTCACTGCCCACAATTCGAGCGATGACATGGGCGGTGCCCTTGGTGGAACCACGTCACCGAGACAATCAGAATCATAGGGTAAATCCCCCCAACCCGACTTCGACGCATCCATCGTCAGGATGATTGATTTTCGGACTGGGACGCGCGGGGAAAAGAAATCCCCGAGTCAGGTTGGGGCGAGATGGCCACCATGTCAGGTGTTCCTGGATCCCCGAGTTGATGGGGAACAGACGGGAATCTGGGTGATTGATCGGCCTGTAATGCCGCCCGAGGTGCAGTTGAAGTATCCTCATGTGTAGGCGGCAGTACGGGACAAGATCGACGAGACAGGCCAGCAGGCCGAGAAGGCGCCAGCAGTCTCGAGCGGGGGGCCTGATTGAGTTTGGCTATGGAGGTCGCGGTTCGAAAGACAACCTCCACCCGCTCGGCCGATGGTTCTGCAATGCCGGGAAGCAATTACAGCCGTGCACCCAGATACCCCAGGTCCTGGGAGGGGGTCACGCTGGATCTTATCGAAATTGACGATTAAAGCCAGCCTCTGCACGACCTGGATTGTTCGACGGACCATCTCGTCCGTCGCCAAAGGAGAGGGCCAGTTAGATCAGTAGTCGTCCAGGTACATGCAGAGGTTAACCCTCTGCGCCTGGGAAGGACGCCACTTCCCGGGTCACAAAAGTGAAAACCCTGGGGGAAGTGGAAAGCCCCGAAGGGGAGACACGTCCACTCGTACGCCTGGCCATGATTGAACCTGTGCCAGCGACGGTCGGATTTGTGAACTGGGACGTGTAGGTAGGCGTCGTCAGGTCCGACTGCGAGAGTTTCCATCCGAACCTTTGGTCTTGAGGAACTGTCAAGCGGCCCTTTCAGGTTCAGCGATGGGACGCCAGACCATCTGTGTGAAGGGGGGGGGATCGACCGGGGAGACGGCGCCCTTCGCCAGTAGCGCAGAGACATCCGCGAAAAGAACTAGTCCTCGGCGCCCCGGAAGGGGGGGGTAGGTCTCGGCGGGAGTCGGAGGGGGTACCGCAGTAAATTCGGATATGATACCCCCGTTCCACCACGCTCAGTACCCAAGGTGAGGGAGAGATGGCTGGCCATTCCGCACCAACAGAGATAAGCGGAGCCCACCGGAGGGCTGGAGGGACCTCACTCACGAGGGAGAGACTCCGCGGCCGCCGTGTCCTCAGGACTTAGACCCTCTCCCCTTCCCAGGCGCCTGGCTTTGGGGAGGGGGGGAGGGGGGGCGAGCCCTCGTCCTGGCCTGGGCTTTGAGAAGAAGCGGCGGGAAGCAGGCGGGCCTTGGGTTGCTGAGGCGTTGCCGGCTTCGCCTGCTTGGCGGCACGACCAGAAGAAGAACGAGAACGCTGAAGACTTCTTCTTCTTGGCCGAAGATATCGCGGAGGAGATCTTCGCATGGGCATCCTTGAGGCCTGCGAGGACTCGACCCGTTCCGTGAGGGCAAGCAGGGAGTTCCCGAAATGTCCTCCGAAGAGAACTTCCCGGGTCTCCGGCCTGGTCTTCGAGACCTCCGAAGCGAGTGAGGAGCTCATGGAACTGGGTGTGAAGTGAGTAGCAGGCGTTCTCGCGCCGGAGGAAGGAAGCTCAGCGAAGTGCCAGGCATTGTCGAAAACTCTGTCTGCCTAGTCACTAGCAAAGCCAGGCGTCCAGGCATCAGAAGTCTCCGGAGAAGCAGCTCCATCCTCGCCCAACGAGGATCTGATGCCGTGGGCGAGGACCATCGAAAGACCCGAGTCGCGTTACCGGTTAGACACTGCAGGTCTAGATGCCTCAACTGATCCTCCAGAAGGGAGAGTAGCCAGTTTGGGGCTGCCTTACCGACGGTATCGTGGCCGCCAAGTCGGGGTCCATGGCTGGAGTCCGCAAGAAGAATCGATATCCTTCTCTGAAGTCCGCAGGGATTTGGTGAAAGGTTTCACCGAAAAAACTGCGGCTTGCGGCACTTCACCGGACGCTCAGAGCAGACCAACAGCTGATGGAGGGTCAAGGCTTGGAACACGTTTGTGGTTGGAGTCAACGAGAAGCCGAATTCAGCTGTCCTACTTCCGCAACCTGCTCCGGCGCGCAAGGGGCAAGCCGAGATTGTCGGCCAGCCCTGTCGGGAGCACAGGTAGGAGTGCACGCGGGGAGGAGAGTCCACCTCCTTCTGTTCAGGAGCGCCCGATTGCTGAGACGCGGTCCGGAGGCTCCTCACCGACGGGGTGAGATGCCTCCGAAGCCGGAGTTCTCCCTCATGGCGCTGACTTCCGAAACGTCGGAAGTCTGCGGCCGGTGGTAAAGTCCTGAGAGGACGGCACAGGGTCCGAACGAGCAGGAAGAGGGGAGGGGGTCAGTGGAGACCACCTGGGCGTGGCAAACACCAAGGACCTACCGCGGGGACCGAGCCCACTGGCATAGACTGGACAGCGGGCCTGTAAGCCCGGCTGAATCCAGCCTGAACACCGAAAGGGGGTACTGGACGAGAAGGGGTGGGGAATACTCCCCAAGTCCCAAGGACGCTAAGCCGGTGGGTAGTGGAAGGGAACCACCGCCCTGCCCAGGCCGGTACCAGGCTGTACCACCACAGGACTGCTACCCCCAGGAGGGGTGGCAATATGCTGCAGTAAGCGGGTGATACATCGCTCGGAAAGACGGCGTAGTGACACCACGACAGCACCTGTACCAAACAGTGAGCAGCCGACGGATGGAGGGCCGGTGGGACCCATAGCCTGGTGGGGCCCGCAAAGCGGAAGCCGGTTGGGAAAAAAAAATCCATACCAGACTGATCCACCCCAGCAGTCCAGCCCGGATGGGGTGGGTAGGCACGTACGGGGAGCATGCGGAACCGGTGAAGGTCTGCTGCGCGCGGGTACGAAGCCCACGCAGTGAGCGCCGGCGGGGGGGAGGCTGGGGCACCACAGGGTGACCGCACCGGCGGACCTACCATAGCGACTGGTACGGGATACCCGCACCTGTCACCACGGGAAGGTGTCACCGCATGAGAGGCCCAAAGCTGACAGGGTCCTGAAGATGGGGCACTAAGAGGGGGCAAAAATGGAGAGCCACACAAAAAACAACAACAGGAACGGTGGGGAATCGAAAAACGGCATGCTGGTACCAGCTGGCGGGTGGCATCGAAGAAACGAAGATAGGCCTAGTCAGGGATGGCGGGGGTGTGAGCGTGGATGGATGACACCGCGGGCCCGTGAAAGGGAACCGTAGCTGGTAACCTCGGCTTTCTATTACCGCAGCAGTAGTAGTACCCGTGTGACTGACAGCTACCGTAGTCACGGTCGGGGCGCCCGAAGACCCGGGACAACGACTACGTAGGCTATCGACACTAGCGGAGATGGAGCGGACCCGGTCACCGGGGCGTCACCATCAACACAACCACCACCGGAATGTTCACCGACGCCGCAACCCCTTGGGTATGGCACGGTGAACCGCACTAGCCTGCACGGTTAAGCACCCGAGAGCTCAAGCAGGCGAGCCCGCGGCCGGTGTACCTTGCTGTGCTGACGATTCTTGTGGTGAACTCCCTGCGGGAGCGGGAACGCGCCGAGAAAGAAACACGCTGCGAAGCAACCGAAGCTACTTCACCTTCGGGAGCTCCCAGAGCAGCCGAGATGCCCGAGAAGATCCCCGGACCGGAGCCCGAGAACCACCCCCCCTTTCCCTAAGCGAAACGGGAGAGAAACCGCGCTCAATGGTCGCCCATTGAGCATCAGTTAATCCAATGCGAAAGACTCACGGTCGGTGCGGGAGCATTGCCGTGGATAACGCAAAGAGGAAGGGGATCGAAAGATTGGATGGAGGCGGGACAGCATGCGCATTTACGCGACGACATCACGGGGTGACGTGAGCCAGATGGATAACCGCGTGTCAAGAAACAGATAAAGAAAAATTTAAAACGTGCCTGGAGGGACTCCCGACACTAAACTAAGGGACTAGAAACCGTCTCGGTAACGATCACAAACGGTTCCAGAATTTTTCTAAGTCAGTTTCAACATATTTTATAAATACACAACAAGCATATATAAAATAACTGACACACTCACCCATATAGAACTGTTTTTTGAGAAGTATAAACCACAAAGAACCGACAGGCTCACAACAAGCAAGGCATCCAAAGCACGCAAACACGTGCGGCAATGCGGCCTTGGGCTACCTTTTTCCCCGCAAGCACAATATCACATAACCGCATGGCGGTAAAAAAGGATACAACACAAGAAGCTTCTCCGTCGAGGTATAAATCCACGTATAGTATGCCGTCCAAAGAGTGCTTAGTCCTTAGTATAATAATCCTTATATATCCAAGGTAGTTTGGTCGTAATATTAGGAGTATTCCGCAAGAGAAGACACATTCTTGTATTCAATATAATCTCAAGTTTGGCAGTATTAAATGTAGCCGCTATCGGGACACGTCCGTTTTGCTAGCTGGCAAAACGGAACTGAGGAGAGCCATGGCCCCAGGGTGTGACCTGGGGTCACTGGTAGGTACGGTCCATTTCTCTTTTAGGGGTGTTTTATTGTATTTGGGGCATTTTCACTTCTCCAGAAGGAAATGCCTATGTTTCAGTCAACATTGGTGTGAAGGAAATCAGCTCAGTATTATATTTTTTATCATTCATCAACTGACGTATGCCTTAGACCCTGGGCCACTGGAAGCCAACTGACCTTACCCACATGCCCTCAGTCAACTTCAGGCCGGCTCCTTTGAGACACTTGAATTTGGTCTTGAGTAGAGGTAATGCACTTAAGACCTAATGTAGGCCAGGTTACAATGTCAGGTATGAAGAACTACTCATATCTATTTTACTGAACTTATTTTATTTTTTTCAAAATTGGGTTAAAGAATAAATTGAATTGGTCATAAATTGACTTTTTTTAAAAAAAAAAAAACATGTCCTTTTTTAATAGAATGCTTATTATATAAGTTTGTCAATATCTTGTTTTTCATAGCGAACATGTCAAGATATGGGCTATGGGACACATGTGTCGACACAGAAGGCAACGATGACAGCCCTAACTTAAAGCTAAAATGTCTAGTCTGCCACACAATATGTATGCCAGTATGATTCAGACCCTTCTTAACTGGATTTCAAGTTCCTCAGCAAAAGCATCCAAGTCCAGATCTTTGAGTTTGTCTGGATTCTCCAGGATCTTCAAGAGCCCCGCTGGGTTGGCATCCTTCTGCCATAATTCGTACTCCAAGGCGTGTTCTTAAACTGCCATCTTACGAGCCCACTCGTACGTCTCGGGATGGATGCGTGTGCTGTCTAGAACATCAATGTATGAATCCGTATGAGATTTACAATGGAGTAAAAACTGCTTCATTCTACAGGAAGGACTGACCAACTGACTAATAATTTGATTAAAATAAAGAAATGTGAAGTTTGAAAAATGTTTTAATGCATTAATCTTCTCTAACGTTTTACACAACGTGCCTGTATGTTGTAGGACTATTTTCACAGACAGATTTGATCACCTTTTGATTTTAAATAAACGATTATGAAGTTACAATGCAAGTCTTCATGGATTAAATTCTGTGACCTTCTTACCGTGGAGGACATACCAAGATTTCGACCCTAAGGAATTGCTTATCTTTTGATTGACTACGTATAGTGACTGATGCAGTGTCAATACTTGAAAACCCTGCCCCACAGTTGATGAACACTGGGTCCAAGCTCACACCACTGTCACCAGATGGTTACGCTTCTCAAGACGCTGGTTCGTTGCTTCAGGGGCTGATTATAAAACAATATTACAAATATGAAATTAAATGGATTAAAGCATTCAAATGTCACAAGTGTGGGAGTGTTTAAACAGATTCACCAGGATGTAAACCCAGGCATTTGCTGAAAAAAAGGATCCAGACTTGGGTGTTGGCTATAAATTTGTTTTGGGAAATGTGGGTAGAGTACAACAGATACTACATCGTTAGAAGGGAAATAACACACCATTTACTAGGATTTTCCTGAGGGTACTGGCTATGACTTAAACCCCTCACACAAAGGGTGAGGGGTTTTTGGGTGAGGGGTGATTGCAGGTATTACAACGAACGATTTATTTGCACTTCGCATGCGGAAGTGGCAAATGTCCGCGTGCACATTCAGCATGGAGGTTGCACATTTCCTTGGCACTCCGCATACGGGAAGGGCAAAGGTCCGCTTTCATGCGGAAGTGCAAAAGATACGCGTGCACTTCCGCATGCAGAAAGGGTACGAACCCGCTTGCACTGCCACATCGGATGTGCAAACAAAAATGTTTCACTCCGCATGCGGAAGTGCAAATCAGCGGGCATGCGGAACTGCAAATGTCCGCGTACATGCGGAACTGCAAGATTTCGCGCTTGCAACTCCGCATGCGGAATTGCAACATTATTTTTGCAACATCGCATGCGGAGGTGCAACATTCCTTTGTACTTCCGCATGCGGAAGTGCAAGCGGACATTGGCACTTCCGCTGCGGCCTTTTATTTATTTTTTCTAACTTAGAACACTGAATACTTAGGGACTTTGCAAACCTTTTTCTAAAAATCGGAAGATCATTTGCAATCAATTTTTTTTCCTCCAAAATTTGAAATTCATCGGTTATAAAAGTGCAAAAATGGGCGGGAGTCTATTCTTAGTCATCTAAGTAGCAGTTTATAATACGCCATATACATTCTTTGGTAGAGAGCTTGACATTTCTGTTTAAATCACACAGTCCATGCAATAAATACAGAATAAGTTAGAATCTAAGGGCAAATGTTCAACACAGAGCCAAACAATGTTGTTTAATTGACAACAGTATCTCAGTTCTGGAACGAGGACGAGGAATTTAATTGACGGCTTTCATCACGTTAATTACCTCGAGGACTACCACCACCTTTTTATGAGATACGGATCCAGGTTACGGATTGAGCTTTAAAGTGCAAGTGAAAGACCACTGGGTCAATGAGGAAAATGTAGCTTAAATCCTCATTATGATCCAACAATTGACCACGTCTGGTAAAATCTGAGGTTATGGGGACGAAGCTGTAGCGATCGGACCATGGGCTTTAATGAAAATGATTTAAACATTATAACTTACATTTCTGGTGAATAGATTTCACGGCTTGAATGACCAAAAAAATAAGTGTGCATGACTACTTTCAATTTGTCAAATAAGAACTTTTCTTATAAATTCATATCTTCATTTAAGGTGCTTGTTACGATTTATGGTATTGTGTTCCTCACTTGATATGAGAGCCTGGCACTTGCACATACACCCCACAAGTACCGTGGGGAAACAAACTTGCTGTTGGATGTAGACGCGATAATGCATGTTGCAAAGATATATTGTAACAGTGTAATATTGATGGTTAACCCACTAAAACGGTTTTTTTTTTATATCTTGGGGAAGAAAATGGATATACGGGCTCAAATTTCAGGCCGACAATGAGAAAAATATTGCCTTTCATTGATATCAAAAATCGATACTACTTCTGGGGGGGGTCTCAAAGACGATCGGAACACGTACCTTTAATATAAACAATAAAACATAGTTTCATTATAAATACGTGTCGAAATAGAAGCCGAACATGACCCCAAAATATTAGGCCTACCACTGTTAGAACCAAAATTAATCAAGTTGTTAACATAACGGCTGATTACATAGTTCCAGTGGCGTAAATTCGGATTCACTTTTTCCTCTCGATTTTTTTTTAGAAAAGTTACAAGAGATGTGCTTAAATACGAAAAAAAACAAGGGGTAGGTAGACGAGACATAACGTACAAGACCATTAGGCGG
>JAMKCH010065774.1:0-94600 GCA_023653785.1 Ophioderma brevispina
ATATGGGAAATATTCATAAATAGCAGGATAGGGTAGCCACGTTAATGACATGGGTAGAGATGCGTGATTCAACAAATTTATCGATATAAAGATGGGTCCATTTTGGTATATTTTCGGAGTAGTGGTTGAAACACCTGCCTCACATCCCTATACACAGTATTGAGTATTGATCTGGGTAATCAGGCCAATAAGCTATGGATGGAGCTGACTGGGAAGGAGCGCCAAAGTGATACTTTAGATTTTAAGGAACAAATCAATAGTTACATAGGTAGGATGAGAGAATCAAAAGGAAACCCGAAATCATTTCAAGGGAAAAAGAGGGACCTGGTTTTTTTTTTCAGGGAAAAAAGGGAACACCAAATTTTAAATGTTTTTGAATTTTAAAAATTGGACGAAAAAAGCATTAAACACCAATTTTGGTGAGGGAAGTGTATTGTTTTCTTTCAAATTTTTGGAAATCTCACATGTATACTGGGGTAAATATTGATGGATCTATAAGCTTCCTTGATATTTAGATCGTTCGTTCCAATGTTCTTAAAAGCTCAAGAATCAAGATGAGATCAATTCATAAACAGCAAGACAAGCGTTAGTACTTGAGTCGAGAAATGATTTTGGAACGACAGAGTAGGGATCGTCAGGCTCTCTTAGTGCTAAACACTGATTTTTTACCAAATGTGAGAATTGTGGTTTAAAGACGGAGATCATAAAGTTTGTTGTAGTACAGGCTACGGTATTCAGCGCATTCTATGGCCCTGTGCACAATCTTTCATATCAATGGGCTTAGGTACACTGATTTAAACTTCGCGTACTCTAAAATGCTTCTTTGTAAATTCCAAACAGTTGGTTACCAATCCAACAAGTCTGCGGGGCCTTCCATTCCGATGGATTCGGTGCTTCGGGTTCCCAGGAGAGCATTTTCTCTTCAAAAGGGAATTAACGGTAGCGTCGCAGTATGAGGCGCCAATCATTTCCCGAGGATTAGTCTTTAAGTCGTCAGCATCATGATTACAGACTTCTGCTTCAACGCCGTTGTGATACATTAATGAGAATCTTATAGCTCTTTGAACGTGTATCCTCCAGGTTAGAAATGAACTTCACCGATGGTATTCCAATCTTCGTTCAACAAAATACGTGAGATTGGAAACACAACGCGTGGAGTCGCAAGAGAAAGGTTGCTGGTAACCTCTGGAAGCATATGAAAAATTTGCAGCTAAACCGTAAGCCATATCTTTAACAAAGTATAGTTCCTTTCCTGGGATGTTCTTTCTCCATTTGTTCCTTCACATACTTGTAGGTAAACTCAGGTTCAACAACAGCCCCTCCTGTCTGAGAGGAGATAAGGTTTTGCTCGGGACCACTGTGAACTGCGGCCGACAAAGTATTGAAAAGATCTCGCTGTTTTTTCACTTCGGCGATACATTTGCAGAACACTGAAGAAAGAGTACGAGGCAACACAACAAAAGGGCAACTATTAGCTGTCTGATGTTCCATTATACTTACAGTTATTTGTGACCATTACTAGACACCACAACGTAGCCCTAATTCATTAACCGCTTTTCTGTGTTTTGAACTTCGGACGATTTCTCTACCAATAGTTATTTTAGTTTGAAGCAAACAAGGGTGTTATCAAGAACAATTAAAGGCTGACTCAGAGATTTCGAAATATATTCTTTCTTGTGTAGTAATTCAAAATAGCAAACTAAACTAAAGATGCACTAATATGCTTAATTCCAAAGTTAGAGATGAATCGGATTTTTTGATTTCATGCAGTCAATATTTCTGTACAGTAGGCCCTAAAGAGTGGCCATAGGACACTGTGGATAATAAAAAATCCGGATGGGGAATTGTATAACAAAGTTGTGATGTTATATAGTAAGAACATAGATTTGAGATTCACACAGTGATATTATATCGAAATGGAATATTGTTATGCAAAACAAAACAACGCGATTTTTGAAAATGAGGGGCGCCCACTCGGGAAATCATGAGTCAGCCTTTAATGACCTTTGCCAAAACGACTACACTCTAAATTTCACGGATTTAAAATAAATCTCAAAGGATTGTGATTGGAGCAATCTATTTTTAGATTTAAATTGAATTATTATAGATTAGAATTTTAAATCTAAAAGATTTAATTTTAAATCTTAAAAATTGGTCCCTATCTCTTGGATGTATTTTAAAATCCCTGTAATTTAGAGTGTAGGAGTAAAATAAACAGTGTGGTGAGCCTGACTCTTCAGCCTCAGGAAATAGATAGTTTTAGGCCAGGAAGAACTGCCATTTTTCCCGTCAAAGTTTCTCAGCGGTTTCATCATCCTGAAACTTGGACCATTTTTAGATGCGCGGCCGCCCTGATTTTTGACATCATAATCACAAATGTTCACCAAAATTCGAAAGGTCACTAAAAGTGTATAATATTTTTTTTTATCCTTTTTACATGGGGCATGTCTACAAAATATCTGAGAAATTCATCACCTGGTTACCTCTCTTCTCTGTCAATCTCAGGAAATACACCTATTCCCTCCGCTCCGCAAAAGTGCACACTGTCTTGTGGTCAGAAATCTTATAAGCAGGCTGGTGATTAGAGCTTGTTCTATTGTTGGGCCAGGCTGTGGAATGCGTACCTTACTCCATCAAGAATTCTTCCACTAAAGCATCATTCACAAAGGCTCTCAAAACGCATCCCTGGTCTAAAATATATTGGTGTGTGGTTCACTCCATGCTCTTGCTTCCGTTTCTCTGTTTCTTGCGCCTTGTATCTTGGTAATTAGGCGCTTACCAAATCCCGTTATTAGTATATTATTTAGTATTAATCACTATGAGTTACAATATGATCATCCACCAAGGACACAGTTCAATGGGTTGTAACTGTACATCCATTGACATGAACTGACCATGTGTGGTCTTAGTATCATATATCATACCAAAAATAACCATGGGGTTCATTTTCTAAATACATTGGTGGATGAAAAGCTAATGACTGTGCCCATGGAAATGAGATTTTACTAGCTCTAGTGAATATTAACGTATCTGCCATGGTTATATCTCCTGAACAATATATTTGAATTTAGCCCAAGGTTTTTTTTTCATCCATCTTTCGGTGTCAACTCAAAGATGATGGCTAAAGCTAATGTGTCTTCAAAGTTATTAGTAGATCGGTTAAGCATGAAAATCGTTCAATTTTTTGAAGAAAGCATGAAACTTGGAACATGACCTTCTATAGCATCAGAGGTTCCGAAAAAAACAAATAGACCCAAAAATATTTACGCCCCCTGGTGGCCGCCATATTGAATGTCCAAAATGCCGCCAAAATCACAAAGTTTTGGCCTAATCTTTAATTCTACAGCAATATAACCAATTTGAGGTGTCTAAAACCCCTATGTTTTTTTTGATACCAATTAACCTCTTGGGGATCTCAGAATTTGCAGTTATGGAGGTTGCCATATTGAATTTCAAGAATTGCCGCATAAATTGTTCAAAATGGCTGTCAAATTTGCTATTTTTAGCAATTTGCCCAGTTCTCTAGCAGTTCTGATTAAAGTTTCAGGTGTCTATAACTAAATGTTGTATTCATCCCCCCATGGAACTTTCCGTGGATCATAAGTTTGTTTTTTCAGGGGGCTACCATATTGGATTTCAAGATGGCGGAAAGATTTTTAATTCAAAAATATTGATTAAACTACAGATTTCTAGCAGTTATGTCTCGTCTGGTCTCGTCTGGGCCGAACAAAACATCTATAAACGTACTCTAAAACCGTGAAATAGTCCATCGGACAGCGCGCACTGAATTTCGGATGATTAACCACCGCCACACTTCACCCAAATTTTTTCTTCTCCAAATGGTAAATAATACAATCTTCCAAGACCTTGCAGGTGGATAAACATTGTGGGTTCGTCTTAGGTCACGCAGGTAAGTGTTGATCGCTACGTAGCCGTATCCCCTTTCACTCTTAGATGGGAACTGAACCGCGTCCGATAGCCTAACCCCGGGGGGACTGCCTCTGGAAGTGACGCGTAAGGCTGTAAGACTCCCTTCGTTGTCCCACCCCAAAGACCCACTTTTTTCAATTTCACCCAAAGACCCCATATTTTTGTGAAAATTTTATAACACATATCACTCAATAGAACTCCTATTTTGGGTTGAAAATTTTCACATTTTTCACCCAAGACTTTGCAAAAGTCTTAACCCAAAGACCCATTTTTGGAAAATTGTGTAAAATTTTTGTCATTCGAAACTTCCCATTTGTGGCATTTGGCTCTCTAATCACCCAAGACCGCTATTTCAGTGGGTCACCGAATGCCCTGGTTTGGAAGCACGAGTCTTCACCCATTCATTTCATACGGGAGGTGGTTGCCCCCCCCCCCCTCCTCCGTGTAGCTACCCTCCGCAAACCTTATTTTGTCACAGTATCCCACTATTAGTCTCATGCGGTGTAAACATAGGAAAGGGAAAGTAGGTTCTTAGAGTATATGTCCCCGCTCTCACCGAGAGACTTAACTACAGCTCTTGATTGTCCCACTTCACCGTCACACAGTGCTGCTTAAGCATCCGCTCCTTTCCACGCTGCTGGCGAATCTCCCTTATGTCCATAGAGGAAAATGACTACCAACCGACGATCACCGCAAAAAAGGAGGTAGCGGTATTTGTTTTTGATTCGATCTGGGAGGCTTTTTCCCTCTAAAAGCACAAGACGGTCTCTGTGAGTTATGAAAAGTTGGCAAAATGGCTTTAATGATTTAAGGTAGAGGGCGAGGAGACGAAAACCTGTTTTGTATTCCAAAGCCTTTCAGTATGCTTTGAATACCTTTTAGTGTGGGCACCAAGGTTTCTCCGACCATCCTCGGCTAACCGGCCTGTTCCTGGAGAGAAACACTGGGTGTGCGTAAACAGGGCAAGGTCTGGTTTTTGTGAGAAAACTCTCCTGTGAGAGGATGGACCCGCCATATTTTTGACCTGAACATGCATGTATGTTGGAACCCCCCCTTCGCCGCTAGGCGACTGCCACGAAAAACACCGCCTTCCAAGCGATCAAAGAGACTGAAACATTCACTATTTGGTTCAATTCCTGGCTCAAATTCCTAATAACGCTACGACCTGGAGGCACGAGCGCAAGGTCCCACTCCGGAACGAGTGAATAAACCGCGTGAGTGCCGAAAACATGCTATTGAGCAGATTCGTGAGAATCGCACTATTAGAGACATTGAGTCGGCCTCTAAAACCCTAATGGATTGCCCCAATCAGGTGATCCGCACCCCGACTCTTTGAAAAATTTTCTTTTAGGAAATGCCCAATGTGCCCTACAGACACAGTCAGCGGATCGATTCTCCCTCGATTGGCGTACCATCTATAGAACCGGGCGGAGTCGAGAATCGTAAGATTCTCCGCCCTGCCTGAACAAGGAGCGCAGTAGTCTGTGCAGAAAGTCTCATCATAATGGTACAATTGGCAGAAATGCGTCAGACAGTCAGTGATAGCGCGGATGGTGGTAAATAACCTCTGTCGACCGCCCGGTTCGAACGTTTTCGGCTGGAGGAACCGCTTATACCATATCCCCGTCCGTGAAGATGGAGAAAGACATGGTCCCTAACTACAGTCTCTAGCAAGTCGTGGGAACCCCATTCGATGACCGCATGGGACGCTTCCATCAGAACCAGTCCATTGTCGGACTGACAACCTTCTTGAAGACTCTTTGTAGAAGATTCTTTGGTATCATCGCCAACGAGGGGGGGGGATCTTGACTCCGCGAGTACGGGGTCGGAAGCTGGTGATTCACGGCGCCCGGCGGAGGAAAATAGGTCCACATGGGGATGCTGTAGCCTCTGTAAAATTGACCGGCAGGAGTTGCCATTCGACTGACGACCCCTTACCTTCGATTGCGCCTGGCATTGCGTGCACTTCCGGGAGAGGGTGTCCACTGATTTCCTCACCCCATTACATGGGGACGCTATCTAGCAATGTTCCGTTGTCTGCACCACTCTAAGAGTCTCCTTTCGTAGACTGGGGGCTTCTTGTCCTCCCTCCTTGTTGTTGTATGTCATTACCGTCATTTTGGTCGCATTGGACAAAGATTACTTTTCCTCTGGTTAGAGTGACGCAGTGCTCCAGTGGGAGGGTCAACGACTAGCCACCAGATCGGTGCATTGTTTGATGGCAAGATTGCACGGGAGACCACCTGAGTACATTGTTCATGGTCTCCATATGGAAGTGCACGCGGGGGTCAGATAAACCTGTTTAAAGCTTTCAGGCATCCACTTGCCCCGATATTTTTTGTAGTTTAAAAAAAAAAAGGTGGAGTAGAAAACCTCCCCTAGTGCAATCGAGATGCATATCACGGCACGTTAGCCAACAAATCTAGGGTATTTTCCGCCGGAGTCCTGTCCCACTTTGTATTGTCTCTTGGAACTTAACGTAGATAAACCTCACCCCCTCGGAATGGGGGGTAGACATGCCGTGAACTCTTGATACATTACTTTGGCGGCTACCACTTGCAGAACCCAAAGGTCCGCGGTCCCTGCCTGTTCATTCTCCTGGCAAATTGCATGTATGACGCCCACCCACAGGTGGCAAAAAGGGTTTGTTCTGGGTAGTCAATAGGCGACCGGTGGGGAAATACAAAGTCCCGGCAGGTTACATCATTGTTCCGTGGTCCCATAGGCGACAACGGAAATAAGCGTGAAACTAATGTTGCGTGGAAGAGTCACTGAACGGCGATTGCTCCCATGTTCACCATTGTTCCCGGACAGTGACTCCGAGCCCTAGGTACTAATGTATCGTCCTGCCACACCGACTTTGCCCGCCTTGACCAACACAACCCTTGGATTGACCCCGACCTTTGTCGCTGCCCTTACAAACAACCTCCGTTCATATACCACGGAGCTTTCCCGCCTATTTACCACCACTTTCCCGCCGTGCCCTCCCTGGTTCTGAGGGGGCTGATAGCCCTGGTAGGGGAGTAACGGCTGGCTGAGCGCCCATCGTGATGGGGGGGGGGGGGGGCGGGGGTGTCGCTTCCGTTCCTTCCCCTTCGTGCCCTGAGCGCTTGAGGGCCCGGTCTAGTTGCTGAGGTGCACTTTATCCCGCTCTTGTTCAAGAGCTTGGAGGGAAGCCCATTAACCTCCGAAAAGGTCTTTCCCAGTAGGCCCCAGTGGCAACTCTAACATCATCACTAGAATACGTGCAATTTTAGGGCTTTTGGGGGGCCAGTTCTGGATCTTGAATTTTTACCATTTGGCCAATTATGGCGGCCATCTCTTAAAAATTCACTGATGGAACCATGGATGAAATTTATAAGACCACCAAAAAGGGTCTTGGTATCAAAAAAATAGGTATAGACAACTTGACTCTTGCTCTAGGTGTCTGTTAGCAAAAGATTATGCTAAAAAATCCGATATTTTGGCGCCATTTTTGAATTCAATATGGCGGCCACCATGGGGCGTAATATTTTTGGGGGGTGCCTATTTTTTACCTGAAAAACCACTTATGATCACTGAAAGTTCCTGGGTATGAAAACATAATCTAGCACCTGAACTTTAATCAGAACTGCTACAGAACTGGAAATATGGCAAAAATAGGGCAATTTGACAGCCTTTTGAAAATTTCATGCGGCCATTGAAATTCAATATGGCATCCTCCAAATAAAATCTGAGATCACCAATAGGTTCATTGTCATCAAAACATAGGTTTAGACAACCCTCAAATTTTGGTTTAGTGCTGTAGAATTAAAGATATATCAAAAAATTGTGAATTTTGTGCGGCCATTTTTTTTTGGAATTCAATATGGCGGCCACCAGGGGGGCGGTATATTTTTTGGGTCTATTTTTTCTCTGGCGGAACCTCTGAGGCTATAGAAGTCCTGTACAAGTTTCATGCTTTCTTTCTTCTTTCCTCAAAATGAACGATTCTGGCAGAAATTCCCCCTTAACTGCTCAACTATATCTTTTTTGGATTTCTAGTGTTCTTGTTTTTTTTCTGTCATAGGTTTTTCTTTCTCTGTGCTTCCAGGTTTCCTGGTGGCCAATGACCTTTGTACTTAACCGGGTACTATTTATCCTCAATGGTCACCAAAATGACCGCCAAAATATCTCAGTTATATGTAAAACATCTCCATAGCTGTCTTGTTAGATTCTCGATGGTTTCAATCGTTTTTAAAAACCTTTGAGCGGGGGAATTAGATTGGTAATGTATCCAGAATCGGTCTGAAATGTAAAATGTCCACAAAATACAAATGGCGGGGCAAATTAGACAATTTAATTGAAGTATTTATCTTTTATATAATGGTTCCGTGTGCGGAGTGGTGGGGGGTGCAGATTGAGCCCATTAACAAATTTTGTGAGCAATTTCATTTCTGACCCTGTTGAGCTGAAATCACGTAGAGCTAGAATCCTCGTGTCCAGACATGTTGTTTTAAACGTCTCAGACCAGTCCTTATCTTTAATTTTATCAGATGTTCACATCAAGTGATAACCACGAGTGTGGCATGAATTCTTCACCAGTTGAGAGCGAAATCTTCATAAAAAGGTGCGTGTCGGATCGTTTTGGGAGCCCCAACTTACCCTGAAGTAGTATCGATTTGATATAGATGAAAGGCCGTATTTTTCGCATTGTTGTCCTGAAATTTGAGCCCTTAAATCCATTCCCTTCCCAAGATATAAAAACAAAATAGGACGGCGGTTATAAGGTCGTCCGATTATAGTACTGGCTCGACCATAGAATCAAAGTGAATGTCCCATTAACCGGACCACACCCCTTACACCTGGGACACACCCCAATACCGGATTAACATCCCATACCCCGGACCCACACCCCATACCCCGGACCAACCCCCATACCCGGACACAACCCAATATACCGGACAACACCTCCAATACTCCTGGCCCACACCATGCCCCAGGACCACACCTCAAATACCCCCTGGACCACATCATATCCCACAGGCGGCGAAGGTCATTAATGTTTCGTTACTGAAGTTGGGATTAGGAGGTGGTTGCGAAATATACGTTAGAACAATGGCGACATATCCGCTTAAATCGACTCACTGGCCATAATCATTTCACATTTAATCTACCAAACAGACCTCTACACTTTTGGCATTTAAGCTAGAAAAGAACACGCTATTTTTGACCAACTTTTCTCATCCAACAAAAATGTTGGATGAAGAAATTTTGAGAAAAAAGCATTGAAATTTGAATATTTTAGGGATTTTTTAGTTTCATTTGCCGTTGCCTTCATCTCTTACGTCAGCAGCCCAAGTCGTGTTGCATGGGAAGAGGGAAAGTAGCGTAGTGGATGTTTTTTTGTTACAGAGATGGACTAGATATTTAGCTCGTCACCCATTGCCCGAATGCCCGAGCCGGGTAGTTGCGATTTTGTATTTGAAAGCAAGGCTGGGCTCGGCTTGGCATGCCTGATGCTTTGATGTCACGTTGTGTAATTGTCGTGATGGCAAATAGGCAACTTACTAGTTCAAAGTCGTACCATATACCCAGGGGGAATACATGTGGTTCTGTCAAAAGTCCTATATTTTGCTAACACATCACTTACTGGGGGCTGGCTATGATACACGAGTGGATCAGGTGGCCGGCAGCCAGTCACTGTGGCTTGCATGGTGTCTTACATACATAGGAAGTCTCGTTTTACTGCACACTGCCCAGCCCACAGCGTAGACTCTGGTCGGTCTTGAGTCATTGAGGGGGACGTATACGTAATGACGGGACTGTGCATTCGCTTTAGCATTTCGTTTGTGCTGACTCACCTATTCATGTGAGTGTTGCAATGGAAAGGCAGAGTGTGCGTTGGTTCTACTAGGGTGCAAAAACCTAACGCGCACAGGACGTCACCTCAAACTTGAGATCGAAAATATAGGGAGTGCGGATAGGAACACGCTTCTATCGCGGTTTCTATTGCATTACAAAGGTTCATGCCTAAATAACGTGCCGATTCCATTACGCACGAAGTGCACGCAATTACCGATAGAGTTGATTACCCCTTTTGTACGCCAACAATCATGCTGTCATGGCTGAAAATGTGCATCGTGCAGGCACAGTCCAACGCACGTTCACAAAACTCTGGGTATTGGAAGTTACCACATACATTGATGCGGATATGGTGCCCTGTGTAGAAAGCGGCAACACACAATTCGTCAGTGTTTCTTCATAAGCCTGTATGGACACGATTTTGACGCAATCGTTGCAGATTTGACGTGTGACGAGGGGAGTGACGCCCACTACGATGTGGAGTTTAGAATAGCAGGCAGGACCGGTCCGGCTCAATTGGCGAGTCCGAGTCACTCATGCTCGGTGGACTCGGACTCGGGTCCCATGGACTCGAACCGGGTCCCATGGACTCGAACATCAGGGCCACATGCCATGACTCGGATTCGCCGCAGACTCAGACCTGCTGCACTCGGAATCAATTGTACCCCAGTGGACTCTGACCATTCAAAAAAACTACAAACACATTATCTCCACTACTGGCCATACTAGTCGTTTGAATTGATCACCCCAGATACCATGAGTTGTTTACATGCCTCAATCTTCTAAAATATTATAATATGATGACAAACTTATCTAAATAAGATGAACATGATATTAAATAGTCCAATGCACAATTCTCCAGAATTTGTGAATGCTCAAAATCAGGAAAATCAAAGATAAATTGCAAACTTGACTAGATGATGTATGTTATTGTTACAATCAATGCACGAGCATGAAGTAGGGCGGTTACAATGCCAGAGACTTTCGGGAGTGAAAGGCGTGTGAAGATCGTACTCGCGTGGAGTTTTTAATAGTAGCTGATTGAAGAGCCATGCGCTCTCTTTAGCAGCTAATGATAATGCGCATGCGCATAAACAATTGTGGTGCAGGCCTACAACATTCCCCAGGACCATGGACCGCAGGTCCCCAGAAAAAAATTGGACAATGCAGAAAAATTTACAAAAGTAGGGAAAAATAACAAAAAAACACCCGAAATTTATACAAAATGGTAAATTACAGGACCAGATTGAACCAGAGTGTCAAAATACTGGGCCAGCTGGAAGGACTTTGTGCTATATGTGCTTGTATGTGCACTATCAGCAATATTTGACAGAAAATTTGCCCACTTCTTTTGAAGGTCCCAGGCAGACAGAAATTTTTGTAGGCCTGTGGTGTTGCTGTCAAGAAGTGGTCGATGTTGACCGAATGCTGAGTTTAATGACTTCACCGCCTGATATACCAGGACGATACCCCCCAGTGCTGACCGCCCTATACCCCCGGGACCACACCCCATACCCCAGGCCCACAGCCATACCCCTTGGGCAACAACCATACTTCCAAGCCACATCCCGTATCCCCAGAACACACTTCATATCACCGGAACCACACACTACACCATCCACAATGTCAGCCCTATGCAATACCCCCACACCTCCCATCACCCACCGGACCAAATACCCCGGACCACAACACACGGCCAATACCCCCGGGACCACACCCACATACCCTGGACCACACACCCATACCCCTGGACCATACCCCCATACCCGGGACACACCAATTACCCCAGCCAACGCCCCAAACCCCCGGACCACACCCCAGACCCTGGACTACACCCCATACCGACGGACCAATCCCATACCCACGGACCACACCCCATACCCTGGGCAACACCTATCCAAGGACCACACCCATATCCCCACCAGACCACAACCCATATCACCGGACCACACACCACACGTCACAAGTGTTGGCCCTATGCAATACCCCGACCAACCCCACTATTGGAAATCGAATCAGTTCGAAAATCTGTAGCCCCGCACCCTTTCACCAAGTTCAGCCATGTGTGGCGCACAGATTCTCCAGCATTATGTTCACAAAAAAGTGTCAATGAAATCATATTGAAAATAGGTCAAATACGCTAATTATGCAAATTAGGTACGTGATATGCTTATACTGTTTTAAATCGAATCAGTTCGAGATGCTGTAGACTCTGCAAACCTCCAACTAAGTTTCAGCCCCAGTGTGACGTAACAGATCTCAGATATTTATTCACAAAAGTCAATGAAAAATCGAATATAGGTTAAATATGCTATTATTATGCAAATACGATGCTAGAATGCATATATTACTATTGTAAATAGAATCAGTTCGAGAATCTCTAGCCCCGCACCCTTTCAACCAAGTTTCAGCCCTATAGCTCGCACAGATCTCCAGATATTATGTTCACAAAAAAGTGTCAAAGAACTCATGAAAATAGGTGTCAAATATGATAATTACTGATGTAAATAGGACTTAGAATGCAATATATACATGATGAAATGGATCAGTTCGAGAATTGTAGCCCGCACCCTCCACCAAGTTCAGCACTGTGTGAGTACTAGATTCCAGATATTTTGTTCAAAGAAAAGCCCACGACACGACGCAGACGCCGACGACGACGACGCGACGATACACGGATCATGCTGTGCATAAAGGGGCTTTCCTATCGGACGACTAAAAAGCCGTTTAATGGTTAACATCAATATTAGAACAGTATTGAATAGGGCCTTTACCCTATGCATTATTGCTTCTGCCATCAAAACCGCAATTTGTTTTCAACGGTTACTTGATTGGGGCGTATGTGCAAAGTACCGGCTTTCTATGAAGTAGAGAACAAAATAAAATATAATTCGGGAACAAGCACCTTAAGCACTTCGAGTATTGTAGACCACAAAGTCGGCTTGGTACCACATAAAAACCCCATATTGGATACAAAAAGTTTGGAATGACAAAAAATGTGTGGCAAAGGTAACCACTTTTATTACATTTTCGAAATTTGTCCGGTTCATTTTGTATTTTGGTGGCCAGTTTGCATTTCCAAGGGAGAGCGGAATCACACGAAAAACTTATGACAGAAAAAAAAAAGCCACAGAGCACTCACTATAATCCAATTAGGTAGAGGACAAATTAGATTTAGCCGCCTTCTTGAACATAATCAACAAATATAGAATTAGAAGAAAAAGTGAATCCCTTCTGTGCCTTCTTCTTCTTAGCGTATCACAAGTCATTGTGGTGGCTTGTGGTGGTTGCAGGATTTATTCAACTGAGTTAGTGATCGGGCACGTATCCATCATACGGACGCTCCTGACAGGCCCGCATTTGAAGCTGGGGCGGGATTGGGAACGTGAGGGGTTTTCACCCTTACTCTTATCGACACGGACTGTGATGTAATGTACAGTTGTGACTCTCGGTACATGGGACCGACGGCTTAACGTACCCTCCGAAGGCGGGATGTTTCATGATCCACTTGCCAATTCCAAATGAACCATCGAGGAGAGCGGTATTTGTATTTAAACAGTAGCTGGTATAGAGATCAAATCCAGAATTGCGTGACCCGAATAAATCCCAGCAAGTGACCCCACCGGTAATCGAACCCCGGGCTTTATTTTGGTAAGTTGCCACTACAGGAGAGCACCCTAACCACTAGACCAAGCTCTCCCACATCTGTTGACGAATTTAGATATGTAGGGATTAAAATATTCTGGTGGTTCAACGAAAGGCTAAGCTGTGAATTAAGTAAGTTTTGCCGTTATGATGTCCGTTGCCCGTATGATGTCATAAATTTCGATCAAGAGACTACAAGAACTTTCCTTGCCTAGATTATTTTGACAAAGAAGTAAGCGTCTTACTAAGCGGAATTGCGCGGGAATTCTAGTAATCGCCCCATGCAATAGGCATTTTTCAGTGATTAATCCTAAATGATCTGGCTTTAAAATGTGGTATCGGGAAATGAGGGTCTCACAAAAAAAGATATGAGGCGATTGCCACAAACAGATGCTTTAAGCAATCATATCCACATCCATAAAAATTTAGAAGTCAACCAAAATCAAAAATTTAAATAAGAATTAAAATGAACAATATAAAAAATTAAAAAAAAAAATTTCACCAACAAATAAAGCTTGTTCAGGATTATATAACTTTGTGCCATGGATCTAACTGGTTCAGTGATTTCCATTCCTCCTTTACTCCCACTCTGCTCAATCATATGTATTGTGAGGTATGTGCCCTAAGGTAGCAGTGACATTCATATTCCTTGTGAAAATTGCAAGTAAAAATTAAACTTAAACAAAATACAGAAGCTAGCTTTGATTTTAGTGCATATTATACAGAATATTTTAAAAGCTTCTAATGATTTTTTTGTTATGTGAAATTGATTGCATAGGGAGCTTGTATATGAGCTTGTGCTTGTATATGAGCTAAATATATTTTCTTGCGAGGACCCCCACTTTTTAGGGGGCGGGTCTCTTGTCCAAGCAACATAAGTTTGTAACGTTTGCTATTATTTTAACAGTGTTTATATTAACGTTGGAATGTCGATGTTTTAATGAAACACAAAAGGTTGAACACACTTTGACGGTGGTCACTTTCATCATGGATGGACGTAAACTTAACATTTCCGGCTCTGCCGTTAAGTAAAGTCTGGGATCCCAATTATAAATACAAAATTACAAAATCGCTTATTTTATGATAAATACACATTGTTGAGCATTCTCGTTCGCAGGTAAGTTTACTAGACAATTTCCAACATAACTCTGCAAAATATAAAATTTTGAAAATGGGGTCGCTCTTCAAAAAAATGTGCTGTTATGCTTTAAGGATACACAATAATATAATTAATAATGATAAAACTTATGATTCAAAACAACATAAGAAGAGGTAACAAAACTAGACGGAAAGAGAAAGGTAGGAGACTATTTGACAGACACCGGGAAGATGCCTTGTCTGCATCTAAATTATTTGGGCAATATACAAAAAGACCGAGGAATACTACGATAAAATACAGAATTGATGTACAAAAGGAGTATTGCATATAGGCAAGTCTACTCAAAAGATCGCAGGAAACCCATAGAAGAGTTATGACTCCAAAAACAATATTATTTTGGCGTGCTTCGATGAGACTGTCTCTTAACATTCTACTAGCAGGTCATTTGGATAGGAAGAAGAACAAAAAAAAACCGAATCCACACATATATTCCTCTGGCCAGTGTAAGAATAAATACCTGATAGACTGTGAATGAGTATATTGGAAAACCTTTGGGACTTTGTAAGAAAACCCCTACCCTACGATTCTGCAGCCTTGACGAAATTAAACCACAAGATAAGGTTGCAGAATATACGCACGGAAGGGGTCCAGACCCGTAGCCAGGAATTTATGTTGGTGGTGAGGATTTGCCAAAAGGTGGGACCTGCGAGGGGGGCAAGATTTGTGAATGTAACCAGACACGTGTGTATTGTCCGACAAACAATTTGGCGGATCGCCGCGCTCGCCGGTTGCCCCAACTTTTTCCCGTCCGTTTCCAAAATCTGATTCCCATGACCCCACACCCTTAAAACAACGGAAACCAGACATGTCACCGCGACAATTCATCCCCGAGACATTTCATCCCCGCGATGATTCATCCGAGACATTTCATCCCCGTGGAACGATCCTCCCGAGACCATTCAGCCAGTTACACTTTCTGATCCCCGTATATATATATATATATACGCTTGGACGCATAAACCCCCGCAGCGCGTGAAGTGGCGGTAAAGCTGCTACAACTAACACGGGGATGCCGTCTGCTCATCAGTCACGGTAAGGTATTAGCGGTGACTTTGGTTTTCAGTTTGGAGACTTATGGACCAATCTTTTTCAATTCATTGCGGGGCCATTGGAATATTAAATTATTAAAGAACATATACAGATGTTGAATCTTAAAAAGGAATTTTATTCTGGGAATAACAGCACAATTTTTGCAAAAAATAAAGATTTGATGACGTCACGCATGATTGGTTTATTATTTTGCTTTCGGGGGACCCATCAGGTAAAAAGACGTACGTATCCATACATTGGAAAAAACAACCGATTGTCGTCATCGTACGTCGGTTTTTGCAATCGGTAGGGAAAAGGTAAATTTTGTACGGTTTAGACATAATATACGGTGTCTTTTGGAAAAAAATAATAGCACTTGGGCAGAGGGTCATATGTACAGACCTGATTTAACATAGTCGGATTTATAATATCGGTCGCCCCGAAGAGCACACTGATATCGGTACCTGACCGTGACTTTACCTGAAACGTGGCACCAAACTATTCATCTCGTTACGTTTAAACTACCAATACGGCAAAGCAGCAACATTCTGTATCTCTGTTGTCACAGCGTAATCGATCAAGATGTGAGGCTATACTGTGGTCTGTACAGGAGGGTAGACACGATATGCGATTTTGGCCTTGGGATTTCCAAAACGGTTATTTTGTGAAAATGCTACATGCATTTACTATGGGCAGTTCCGGTCCCAGTGACATTAAAAAAATTCATCTCTGAAACCTGTTCAAAAAGGATCTTAGTAACATCATGATAAATAAGAAAAAAATATGAAGTTCACATAATCAATGATTCTGTTAAATTACCTGTGCTTAACTCAAAAACTCCAGAACCTTCCCTGCAAAAGTAATCTCTATCAACATAATATCCTTGAAAATACGCGCCATGATACAGATTATGCGCTCTGTAGCCATTCGCACCGATACACTCTAATATCACAACAGCCTATTATAATTATTATTACACCCCAAAACCATGCACCCTGGATGAGTCATTGCCATTGTAACGGACTGTTACTAATTAATGCCACTGTGAGACTATAGCAAAGAGTGATGGGCGGGGGTTGATGTTGTGCTGCAGTGGCTGTGTTATTGATTGTCATGTACGGCCTAGTGAAGCGGATGGTGTTGATGGTTAGGTATTGAATCGTGCAATAGGAATTATGTGCTCGGCCTCTGTGTGTGGGTGGTGTTTACAGTACACAGTATAAAGCTGTATAAAACCTCTGTGGAATGTGTGCTAGGCGGGAAAGTTGTGTATGGAGAGAGCCGGCGCGGGAGCCGATGGGGAGTTGTTTCTGTATTTTTTGCCTTTTCTCTAGATTTCCATGCATTAGAAGAATAATGAAAGTACGAATATTATACATAGAAGAATATAAATAAAAAAAAAAAAAAAAAAAAAGATTGTACCATCATAATAACCTGTGCTACTCGACTTGGATTTCTTTTCCATTTTACATACAACACCAGTGTGTAAGCTTGGTCCCATGATTATTTACAGTAAAATTGTAGTGTTTGTCGTAAATTTCCGTTAGTCGTACATATAGAGACACCATTTTATTTTTTCGCCATTGAGTTCATTCATCTGAAAACAAAAAGTTAAATAGAACTAGGTCATTGTTTCAACCTCAAAAATCGGAAGAAAATTAAGGGTTTTTTTGGGTCTTGAAGACGGAAGAAACTATAAAATATAATTTGTTAATGTTGTAAGAGACAAAATTGTGAAAACCCCGATCACCCTCTTCTTTTTCATTTCTTCCCACCATTGTTCTGCAAAAAATTCGCGTTTTTAATTTTTCCCGTGACAATACACCCCACCCCCCAAAAAAAAAGAATAGAAAAGCGAAACTTAGGTTTCAAAAATCAGCAATGGATATTTAAAAGATATGAACACATCCTCTTTTTCTTTTCTTGTGTTGTTTTTTTGCTTGTTTTTGTGTTTTTTTTTTTTAATTTTATGATTGGTATATATATAGTATAACCTCAAAGGTCCGATTGATGGATTACGAGCTTCCTTATTTATTTATTATCCTATTTCTTGGGTCAAGCCGAGCACACAAATACTGAACACAAAAAAGAAAACTTAGAAACTAATAAAGTTTGTGTTTGTGTTCAGATTAGATATTGATGTCTACCCCATTTTAAAATAAATTTAAATATAAATTTATGAATTATGAATTATAATGTAAATCAATGTATAAATTGTAAATATATAAGTTTTAATCAATTTAATGCCGTCGTATAAAAGAAAAGGACACAGAACAAAAAACCACGGTTTGTCTCAGAGTTTTAACTAGGTCATAAACATTTATAGGGATCTACGTTCCCTGTTCGTTTGAAGTTTGGTGCAGATGCAGAATCAAAAAGAGGGTAATTATCTGCAATTTATTCTTTAGTGGTAAAAAAGTTATATCGCTGATTGATCGATAGTTTTTGATGTGTGATGTAATCTTTAGACAAACATCTTAATATAGACAAACACTACAAGGAAGTACATGCCTACTGATTTTTAGGTTATACGAAAGGGACTATTTCTATATTTTCTTTATTACGTTTAGAGAAAACGAGAGGAGAGGGGTGCCCCGCCTGTCAACAAAAATGGTTAGTTGTATGGGCTTTGTACGTTTCCGAAACCTGTTCTTGCAAGGACTTTATTTTTTTATTTTTTTGTAGGGCTTATAATTGACACAGGAGAGAAGAAAGAGGAGCGAAAGTGATAACATTTTTATACATTTAGTTCATGACCCACACTCTTTCTTTTGTGGACGTATTTTTTATTTTTTATTTCAAAATCATATTAACTTTTAGCAGTTAAAATACCGAAAGTGTTAACGGTTTTGGTTAGTGGGTACGACCAACCAGGCAAATTTGAGAAAAAGTTGTATCCTCAAAAAATCTCCGCCTGTACTTAATGGCAGAGCTGGAAATGCTTAAATTTATGATCCGTCCATGGTGAAATAGTGCATCAAGAAAAGGACCTTTAATTTTAAAAAAAAAAAAAAAAAAAAAAAAAAAAAAAAAAAATACACTTTATTTTTTTTAAGGTCATACCCAAGGATAAAAAAAACACAAGAAAGGACCCAAACATGTACCACATATTTACATTGTGGTACTTGAGCTTACAGTGAAGAGAAGATTAAAATATTAAAAATTCATATTTAAATAATAATACAAGATTATGCACCCTCACTTCATTGTGTGTTAAATAGTACAAACAAATATAAATACCAAATTGCATAGCACATATTCATGAAGAGTCTTTATATAAAAGACAATAACATAAAAAAAAACTCGCAAGCAAAACTTGCGTCATCCCCCGGCAACATGGCAGGCCGGGAACACAACCCAGACGACACCCGACACACCCTCACGACACCCGCCAACCCCACAGGAACCTCTCCACACCCCAACCTCAGGAAAACAGAACCAAAAATCGAGAAATAAAACACATACATTTACAATACATGCATACAAGTAAACACCCACACACACATCATCACACACACACACCACATCCATCCACACACACACTCCAATCCACACCGCCACACACACATCCATCCCCACACACGTCACATACGACGCACACAGATACGCATACACACACACCACACAGTAGAGGCAATGCAACACACACACATTACACGCCCGCGCCAAATAACACACCACCCTCGCTATTCCCCCCCCCCTGCTTTTCAGCCAGGGGGAGAAAGAAAAAAGGATTAAAAATGTGTTATGAAATGAAAATAAAAAAATTAAACCAGAACCAGCTGAAAAGAGACAACCGCAAAAAAATAGCCTAGGACTTGCCTAAGAAATATTACACATGAAAAAATGACAAACAATTAATAATTCCAGGACCAGCCTGGATCAAAAATATATGAACCCAAGATTTAAGTAGAGGAATATTTGGTTGAGGTTGAGCATGAAAAGCAAGATTATTTTACAAAGTCCAAAAAAAAATACATAATCCCAAAAATTTGAGAAAAAGAAAAAAACTAAAAAGTTTCAAATTTATGTGACCAAAGACATTGGACAGTGCCCGCCTATGATAGAAGCTAAGGAAATGTAAAGCTGTCAAGGCAACCTTTACGTTACGTGGGTCCAAAGCAAAACTTTTGACCTCCATCTTTAAAAATGTCCATACATTGTTGAGACGGATGTTATGGGTTAGAGAGTTCCAAGGGCCAATTGAATTGATTTTGCCCATGGGGGGGGGGGGGGGGTTTTTTTTTTTTTCTGTTTTTTTTTTTTTTTTTGTTTTTTTTTCCCCCTATCAGTTGAAAAGAGCCCAACGAAACCAGACGAGTCTTCCGATCTGTGCATTTCATGAGATTTGATACATGTCCACTTCTAAAAAGAAGGACCGATACCATTAATAATACGAAACATGTGGTTTGTCATGATTTGAGAAACTCTAAGTGAACAGGGAGCCAATTACGGTGAAACTCACTAGCACCCACGTGTGACCTGGCAGGGAGACCCAGAATATTCCTAATAATTTATTTTGAGTTGTCTGAAGTTTACATTGTGTGTGTTTAGAAGTGATGGAAACAATTGAACAAACATACTCATAGTGACACTGGATTAGAGCACAACCAGCAGTTTTCTTTGGTAAAAAGTCAAGAACTGCCTTCCTTATAGAGAAAACTCAACTAGAACTTAGCTCTCTTGAGGAACATTTTTACCTGTTATTCACCACACAAAATTGGTCCAGATAAGACCTAATATTAATTTTCTGACTTTGGTATGATGTGAGTGTCACCACACTTAATGTTCAGCTCTGAGTGCCTTGCAAGTTTTCGTTAGTACAACAGGATAGACTCGTTTTCCCAAATGAAGGGATTAATTTGTGATCGATCGCACTCATTAACCGCCTTGAGCTCAGCACTGAGTTTCTATTGAATGATTTTAACGTCACTATGCAAGGACATCTGAGCAAGACTCATCTGCATTGATAACACGTAGCTTACACTTACGGCATCAGCCATGTCGTTGACATATATGGAGGATAACAAAGGACCCCAAATTGACCCTGGGGGACGCCGCATTACCTATCCCTGGCGTCCAGAATTGCACCCCACCCATGTCAAAACCTGCGATTACCGAGGTAGGAGTTCAAACCCACTTCCCAGAACTTTCAGTCATTTCCTAGGCTCTTAATTTATTCAACAAAAATATTGTTTGATTGACTGTGTCGAATGCTTTCTGCAGATCTAAAACCACCCATCCATGTATGTATAATTACCTTTGTCCCATTCTTTCCTAATTGTATCTGACAAGTGAATCATACAAGTACTGTGGAAAAAGAAGGCCTAAATCCTGACTGAAAGTCGTGTATAGCAGTGACCTCCCCTTAAGGTAACCTTCAAGATGGTCAACATTATTCTTCAACTATTTTGGAACAACAATGAGTATGGACACAGGAGATGTTGCCGGCATCAGTTTACTATTCTTTGTGTATGATGCCGAGCGTAGAACACGTAAATTGCGCTATTCCCGGTATTTCATATTGGAAGGCCGATTCAACAACAGTTGAATATTATCGGAGATCTCCGATATTAATTATTCTCGTTTGCAAATTATAGACATTTTGAGCTTAACCACTCACAGTGATAGTTTACCAGCCAGTTCCAATGCAAAACTGTGTAAAAATCTCGAAATTTTTGGAAAAATTGGTGCCGCTCTTTCAAAAAAAAAAAGGTGCTATATTGCTTTAACATCTGGTATTTGGCTAAATTCACTAAAACAGTGTGATCTAACACATAGGTAAGCATTCCCATAAATATGCCAAAAGGAAAAAAAAAACAGGTTAAAATAAATGCAGATTCGAACGGTATATCGAACGATTTAAATGAAGGGGAAAATAGGGCCTACTCTATAATGTAAAACGAGTGAAAGTCACTCTAAAAGAGATGAGGAAACATCCTCTTCAGAGGTGACTTCCACTCTTTTTACATTTATAGAGTTATGGGCTATTGTCCCTTCATTGGCAATCGGAGATATTATACTTGTAAAGTTTCATTTTGAATTAAATCAGTTAATAAACGGGGAGTAGAATGGGCTCCAATTTAACTTCTTTTTAATTAAAATGGCACCAAATGTATTATATTTATTTTTCATTGGTGCGTTTATGTATATTTAATCCGTGTTTCAGCATTATTTTAATAATTTAGTGTCTCCTTTTTATCGCTGTTTTCACAATTCACCCCAAAATCACTAGGTGCAATAAGAGATTTCACATACGAGGTATTCATTCCTTTAAAAAAATCGAAAGCCCTGCTTTTTGCACCGATGTAAAGCTTTCCATCAAAATCTGAAATGAAAAGTTGAGAATTATTTTTTCGGTACAATATATTTGAAATTTCTAATTTCCTGTTGAAGCATATGGAAGTTAAAGGTGCAACAAGAGATTTCACATATCAGGTGTCCTTAAAAAATAAAAAATTCTGATTTTTGCTCTGATGTAAAGCTTTCCATCAAAAATATCCTTATCTGAAAGGATTAAGATAAGAAACGCTTCTTTGGTACAAAAATTGTGCAAATTGTAATTTCGTATAGGAGCAAATACAAAATTCATCCTATGTTTTACATTGAAATATAAGCAAATCAAAATCACTTTTTTTCTTTCTTTTAAGACATTTCTGTAGCATAATACAAGGTGAGAAATCTATTGAGTGTCTAATCTATTTGAAATTACTATTATGACACAATATTTGGGTGCCTCAAAATCTCTCGTTGCACCTTTAAGCCTTTGTTTTATATTGAAATATTTCATATTTAAAAGTATACCGAGAGATTTCCAAGTATATTTATCATAATACATTGAATTTATATATAGAATTTAACACACGCAATTTTAAATATTTTGACAAATGTATTTTTATGCATTTGGTGCGTAAGTATATCGCGAGTGTAACGTTTGCATCTATAAACCCTATATTTCCATGCTCACTGTTTATATTGAACAACGCGAACCAATTTTTTTTTTTTTTTAAATGTCGACATTTATATAGCGCCTTTCACAATGTATCAAAGCGCTTTACATTTATTCCGCTGCCACTAGAATATGTCAGCTGCCTTACAAATGCCCAAGGCATACTCATACCTTTGGGCGGCGCTCAATGGACAATATTCCTAACAGCTCCCCATTTAGCACCTGGGTGGAGAGAGGCAAGTAAGGTAAAGTGCCTTGCCCAAGTGCACAACACATTGGCCTAGCGAGACTCGAACCCAGGACCTTTGGTCATGAGGCTGTTGGTCGATGAATCCACTGGACCACATGTTCCTATTTTTTTTTGGCTTTTTGTTGCGCAACATAAGCTCCAACATATTACGAATTTGCGTTTTGGTATAATACCACTTTTTAACAAGTAATGGGTATAGCAGTACCTACCCCCAACCCGTTCACTCACCGTCCCGGCACGCCGCCGAGAGGGGGGGTCAAAGGTGGTAATTGACCCCGGTCCCGAGGGTCCTAGGGGGCCCGGGGTTCCTAGGGGCCCATAAAAATAAAAGTTCACAGCCCTTGCGGTTGTGACAAAAGTCAAGAGAGGTGAGAGAAGAGAGAGAGAGAGAGAGAGTTAATGGAGGGGAGGGAGAGAGTGAGAGAATAAGAGGTGCATTTATTGTGCTGATACAGGAGGGGGCCCATTTTCCCCCCCTCGTGCGACAAGATACCTGGGCCTACTTACCTTGAGAAAATCCTCTGTAAACCCACTAAATTTCAATTTTTTTCGCGCTACGTGCGCAGTTAAATACATTTTAGGGAGGGCCTCTCTTTGTTTTAAGAAATTTCGAGCGACAAATGATAGCCAAAGCCTAACACGTTTGAGAAATATTCTGTAACCTAACCACGAAATTTCCATTTTTTTTCGCGCTATCCGCGGTTACTAATTAGGGCCTCTCTTGGTTCGAGAAATTACACAAAAACCTTAAGATTTGTTTTTATAAAACGGTTGCTCATGAATTAGAAGGGGATCTACATACCAATTTTTCAAATTGTTTCTAATCAAAGTTTCATGAGATCAAGGTGTTTCAGAAGTTAACTTGCAAGGCCTTGTTTTCCTTCCGCGCTTCTCGCGGGAGGGGGACCCCCCCTCCGCAACCCCCACCCCCTGTTGCCGTCCCTTCCATAAACACGATAGTAATATTCGAACCCCAACCCACCAGCAATCAACTACATTATACAGATCCCACACCCCTCTGCCGCTTCATGCCCGCTTTCACAGCCACTGTAACTTAAAAATCCCCCCTGATGGGTGTTCTGGAAAACGAGTTGGTAAAGGGGTCCCAGTACTCCACGGTCCCCGGCCCTCAAATCCTCTCGGCGGCCCTGGGTAATAGGATTTAAAACACCTACTTTTTGGCAAAATCAGAAAATCTCAGCCGATATTGATCTTGTCAATGGTTTAATGGCTGAGTTGAAAACAATCTCCGCAACCTTTCGGAGAACGTACAATGATACCACCAAGAATTCATCATCTTAAATTAAAAAGAACGCTTTTATTTAGCAGAACTATTGGAAATCTCGCCTTTTTTAAAATTAACTTTTTATATTTTTATGTTAAAAATGTTTATGTGTGAATCCATACAAAAAGCAGCGGCGACATTTCACGGCATGGCAAAATGTCCATGGAAATGCGACCTCGGAAATATGTTCTGGTTGTAGAATTGGAGTGTAAAATTACTCTTCTTTAACCATGGCAAATGGATTTTTACAATATTCACACTTTCGTACTCCTATACCTTTTATAGACTTTACTAAATCCCGAGGTGAATGTTGATGCGACGCAAACATTGCATTGCATTTTGCTGAAATGTTGTGTTGTTAGGGAAGAGACCATCTCTCTGTTCATGTTCGTCGGTTGCCAAAAGGGGGTTCCAAATCACACCCTTATTAGAGACCCAATTAAATCAGACAATTTCCTGGAAAGAATACATTATCGCGTGGGCAAGCCGTCCTATAAGCGTGAAAGAGTGAGGTCCTGTCCTTTCCGTCGTATTTAAAATTTCTTTTTAATAGGTGCCACCTGACATCAATTTTATATTTACACTTAGACCATTACTAAAAGTGAATTTAGATTTTTATTTTGTTATTAATTAATTATTTTGCATGGGACAACAGAAGTTTCAAACCCTCAACCAGTCGCGATGCAGTCGATCCAGATTAATTATGCCTACATTGAGGCTGAAACTGGCCGAAATATTCCTAAGAGGGGGGAACCATCATATTTTGGTCCACATCGTCCCCGCTTTTACCGATCCCTAGGGGCAACTCCCCCCTTCGGTATGCCACTGGTGGGGTTATATAGAGAGAACCCATTTTTTTTCACCTTCCCCGAACAATAAGGTTCCAACTTCAGGTTCCATATTTTATCAATTGTTTTAGACCCATTGCCCTCTTTTATTGTAATTTCTAGCACTATATCCAAGTATTTTCTGCATTATTCCGGTTCTCTGCCTTTCTACTTTATGCTGCAATAAATTTCGTATGAATCGTAAATATCAGTATCGAGGTAACTCATAGCATTATACTTTATATACGGTTTTTTTAACATGGAAAGGTAAATTTACCAATCCCCCTTCATGCGACTTGATCGATCAACTGAAACCTTTAATGTTTGGATTACACAACATATAACTTAATATTTTCTTACTATTGGAAGAGTTCTTCCCACATATGGATTTAGGTCAATTATAAAAATGTAACATCTGGATTTAGGGGTCAAATTAAATAGAAAATCGGATACTGCCTGATTGCGTATATTGTAGGCCCATACCTTGACGGGGTCCGACTGGGACAATCGGCAAAAGTAAGGATGCGATTTTTCAAGCATCCATATTTCTGTAATAGTTCGAAAAGATTAAACAGGGACTCGATTTCCTGCCTTCCTTGTATTTGGGTACAAAATGTATCTTAAAAGTGAAAACAAAAGGGTGATTTTGATTTGTTTATAGTTCAATAGAAACATATAGCCCGAATTTACTACTTTGCTCCAATAGAAATCAATCATTTCAGATTTAATAATCCTTTCAGATGGGGATATTTTATGGCAATGTTAACATCAGTGGAAATCAAGCCTCTGCATTTTTTAAGCAACACTCGGTATATGAATCTCTCGTGCCCTAACCTTAACCTTGCTTAACATTTTATTACGAATCATAATCATATGATACGTAATCCAATTTATTATTGGCTGATAATGTAAAATATCCCACTAATGGAACAAATTTAGCTCCGTCAATTTGGACCATTTTAGGCGTGTTATGTTTATTTTTCGGGAACTATTGATAGTCTATTTTACGTCGTTCTTGTTGCAAAATTATAATTAACCTATTAGCTAAATTAAAGATTTTAAGCATGAAAATCTAATAATAAAGAAAACAATTTGTCATTTTCGATAATCAATTAGCATTAATCCATCTTACCTTATTGGCCCTGTGCCTTAATTAGTATAATATTTTTGTCTATCATTATTTGTAAACAATAACGTTACCTTATCAGGGTGCTAAATTCACATGTCTTTGCGGTTCTTATGTATCCTCCTCATTCTCAATTGAATTTTAATCACTATTTTCATATAATTATATATTGTTATATAATGTAAGCATTGTTGTTAGATGGAAAATAAAAAAAGGAACGAGCAGTATAAAATTATATTTGTCATACCATTTTTGGTGCTCAATAATGTAATACACTTTAGAACTCGTATATTTATTGGCGGTTGGTTTTACACTTTAACACAAGTGGCACACGCGGAAGCGATTCATCCAACAACCGGGGATAACAAAAAACATGACAAACAAAATAATTTATATTGAAAACAAATAACATTAACTTCTTTATTAGTAAATGCTGTCCGTATTTATTAGGCTATGTTACATCGAGCCGCCCAAAAATTTGTAGTTTCAACAACGGTTGCTTAGTTTCCCTTTTTGCTTACTACTGTGAAGGCCCTGGGATTCAACGACTGGCATACAAACACGATAGATATCGACACGGCTTGGAGAAAATACTAACTTGCAAATTGACATCGTATTGTAACCCGTATTGTAACACGACCTGAAACAACACAGGATGGGATAATTAATCGATTAAATCCCCGGGTAAAATCCATTCAGCCATTTCTTCCTTTGACCCTTGATTGGGCTCGCAAAACGGCACAAGTGTTCGATTTGAGAGATTGTTGCTCTCAAACCTAACCCTCAAACTGGTTTTTTCCGCAGTTAGTCGTGGAGGCAATGTGTTTTACTTTAACTTTGAGGCAGTAAACATTTAAATGTACGTTAAGCATCTTGCGAAATGCACAAATGGCTAATAATGGTATTTCTAATTATCGTTTCATGATGAAAAAAGGCAATATGGGGCTTATAGATAAGTTGTGTTGGTAAAACAAATTCAAAAACAAGGAAAAAACTACTACGATATTCATGTACACATAAGTAGGCAGAAAGAAATAAAAAGTGACAAAAAGCAGAATAACATTGCCCGTTTTTTTCCATTGGGAACCTAATTGGCATGGACCGATTGACGTTGGGACCCTATTGACCATAAGGAGACCGAACTGACTGGGACGGTTGGGACCGGGACCGGTTTTTGGGACCGAATCGACCTTCAACCCGTAGAGAGTGCAATACAAAGCATGGAGGTAGAAAATAAACCCTCCATGTACAAAGCTAACAGGGTGCAGAATTTTTTCACCGCGATCGGCACAAAAACCGGCGATGAAGCATCTTTACACCTGTTAAAATGCGAAGTGTATCTTAGCAGTTTCATAAAAACAAAACAGGGCAGCAGACCATCGTATGTGGTAACTTTGTATTACTGAGAATGAGACTAAGTAAAACATGAAAGTCACGTCATTGAGTGGCCGATTGAACCAGCGATCGACATGCGACATCCCGCAATATATGCCTACTTTTACAGTTCCCACCGACGTGTCTAGATTAATTAAATTTAATTAAATTTACATTTTATTCCTAATTTCGCTGGTTTTAATCACTTTGTACAATTAAAAACCGAATTCATCCTTTTAATTTTGGGTATGAAATTCGCCGGGATGAATCGTCTACCCGGGGAATGAAATTCCCGGGGATGAAAATTGTACGGGGATGAAGTGTCTAGCATTCAAAACAACCTCTTTTTAAGGCGCACAACACTAATCACCGGCCACGTTGGGGGAATGTAGGTAGTTCCGGTAAAATGACAAAACATGGTTGAGATATTCCCTTGCCGTCCTTTGGGGACCGGTTCCTAGTGAGGGTATTATATTATAATAAAATGAAAAAGAAAAGGTTAAGTGACCATCGCTGAATATCACAAAATTTTTGGAAATTCGATTCTTGTAGAAACTAAGGAGGCCCTCGACTTCCCGGCCCTGGTCGAAAGCGGCTATGAGTCGTACACGTCGGCTCAAACTAGTGGTGGCGCTGTTCATAATGCCCTTTTCTTAAAATCTCTACCTAGAATGATATCAAAAAATGAGAAACTTATTCGAAAAGTTTTAGTTTTTGATCTATAGGTAAATGAATTCATAATATTCAAACTATTGTCACGCGGGGTGCAAGTCAGCGGGCGCGATGTGGGATTTTTCCGTGTATTTCAATGGAGCGATTATGTCTGTTTGCGCCCTTTGACAGCGGCAAACTTCACCATGATAAAGCGGACCTTTGCCATTGCGGTCGCCCCCCGGCCCTCAGGGGGACTATGGAACTCTTCTCTTGCCCTGCAAGTGTTGTTGATCGATTTTTACAACTGGGTTTGCACATTACTTAGACCCTTCTAAGTATTTGTTATCCGGGCACAGAAAATCGGGACCTTATCCACAAAGCTAGACTACGCCATTTCTAAACATGTAAAAACATAATTTTATTACTTTCCTGAACGGTCAGGCTCACCATACGTGAGCGTTTATTTTACTCCTGGTGTTTTTGACAATGTCATTTGTTGATTGATAACACTTATTTTGTACTAACTAAGGGTGGCTAAATTATGGGGTAGAGGAGAGATCTCCGAAGGTCAAAAACAGAAAAAAGAGATACGGTTAGTGAATTGAGGTCGGTCTACTTGTGCTGGTCTATAGGGCAAAATCTCCTAATGTAATGGAACATCAGACGGTATAAAGTTGCCCTTTGGTGTGTGCCTCGTAGCCTTTCTTCAGTGTTCTGCAAATGTATGCCGAATGAAAACAGCGAGATCTTTTCAATTTCGAATACTTTTGCCGCGCCGTTCGCAGTGGTCCAGAGACAAAAACCTTATCACTCCCTCAGACCGCAGAGCTTTGTTGAACCTTAATTTACCTACAGTATGTGAAGGAGCAAATGGAGAAAGAAACCCCAGGGAAGGACTATACTTTGTTAAAGATATGGCTCACGTGTTTAGCTGGAAAGTTTCATATGCTTCCAGAGGGTTTAGTGCCATATAAACCTTTCTTTTGCGACAAATCCAGCGCGTGTGTTCAAATCTCACGCTAGTTTGTTAAAGAAGATTGGAATACCATCGTTGAAGTCATTCTCCGGATGGATACACGTTTCAAGAGCTATATCTGATCTGCAATGACTATTTCACAAGGAGTTGAAAGCAGAAGTCTGTAATCATTGATGCTGACGACTTAAAGACTAATCCTCGGGAAATGATGCGGCCTCTACCTCTCTGCGAAGCTATCGGTATTCCCTTTTGAAGAGAAAATTCTCTCCTGGAAACCCGAAGCACCGAATCCATCAGGACTAAGGCCCCGCAGACTTGTTGGATTGGTAACCAACTATTTGGAATTTACAAAGAAGCATTTGAGAGTACCGAGTTTAAATCAGGTGTGCCTAAGCCCATTGATATGAAAGAGTTGTCGACAGAGGCCAAAGAATGCACTGAATACAGTATGCCTTACTACAACAAACTTCATGATCTCCGTCTTAAACCACAAATATAACACTTTGGATTTTTTAGCACAAAGATAGCTAACTTTTTATTACATTATCAGTTTCTCGACTCGAGTAACTAAAGGTGGTCTTGCAGTTTTATGACATTAACCTCAATCAGGATTCCCGAGCTTGTAAGAACACTTGAATGAACAATCACAAAAATTAAAGGAGGATGGCCCGATTTAAGTTTGTAAACTTGTAAAGTTCGCGCCGATATTTCAACCCGTTTTGAAGTGAGAGCTAAAAACGTGATTTTGTAATCTCCATAGAGTACTGTCTAAAATTAATATTGGTTCGACCAAAATGGGGCATATTTTCGCTCATAAACATCCGAACCGAACATCCTTTAGCCCTAAGATTTCACAAGGTAAATGAGAAAAATAGTAGCTTTCGTCTGACACCAACATTTTGATCACTTCCGGTAAAATCTGGGGTCCCCTGGGGACGAGGCTATTAGCGATCGGGCCATGGACTTTTAAGGAAGTTTATAGGGCCGATCAATATTTACGCCAGTAGAGCATGGAAGATTTCAAAAGTGTTGAAAGAAAAAAAATTACATTTCCCCTTGTGTTAGCTCCAAAATATTTGTTCAACGCTTTTTCTTCAAAACCTTTACATTTAAAGTTTGGTGTTGCTTATTTTTCTGGAATAATCAGGTCCTTATTTTTTAAAATAATTTCAGGTTTCCTTTAGATTCTCTCATCCGCTCCACTCCACAGTGTAACTCGATTGCACTGAAGTCCCTGTTGAAATCTTTCAAAGGTTTCACTGAGATTGTGGTTGGGATAGCAAGAAAAAGCTGGACCCGAGCAGTATAGGGCTCACAATATTTGCAGATGGAATGCGATATTTAAACCCGAATGTAATCTGAAGGCAATAGCGTATCTATAATCGTCATAGTGGGGACCGAAAGGAGAGTTAGAAACTGCATGTTATCGGTAAGCAGAGCTGTTCATTCTCAGAACTCATAAACTCAATACAAGTACGATTAGTGTTGTAACTTCTATACATGTGTATACCTGAAGCTACCTGAGTAAGGCGTTTAATATAAAGACAAGAGTAACGTGTTGTTTGGTAACTCGCATTTTCAAACTCTTCTTTGGACTTCAATTTGACGATTCCAGATCCGCCCTTCGAAGGGCACTCCGTTGGAATATATTTTGTTCACAATTTGCGTCTTAGTTGTATTTATTACTCTGTAAAACATAGCAGTATGCATTGCAGAACTAATCATATAGTTCCGTAAGATAGCTCCGTTTCCGTATGAAATATTCAGTAATTTCACTAACACGTCTGTAAATTCTCTAATTCATATAAATCACCACAAACATTTATCTTCCCATACATCCACAACATTTTCTTTTATTAAAGGCTGACTCAGAGATGTTCCTAGAATGGCGCCCTCAGTTTTCTAACAAATCGTATTTTTTGCATAATACATAATGTTTGTCTACATACTAATCACGGTGTGAAATAGTAGAACTAATAGCTAAGCTGAATCGGTGTCCTTCATATAGAAAATCACAACTTAGTAATAAAATTCCGGATTCGGTCCTGCACTCCTGCACATACCGGTGTGAGAAACTGAGTGTCCCCCATGAGAGAGTGTCTAGCTACCATAACAACATATGGAATAAGCCGTGACCTTGTAGACGAGGCCATTTGGGTACAGTGCTGAAACAAATGACGCATACAGCACTCAATGGAGAACACAATAGACAGATAGTCGATGGGACATGTCCTTCTGGGGAATTGCCACTTCGTCTAATATCATTTCGTCTAATATCCAGATAGTCTAATTCCATTTTGTCTAAAATCACATAGTCTAATTAATACCCACATACTCTAATTTCATTTTGTCTATTACCCATTTAGACTAAATACCATTTTGTCTAATCACCACATCGGCTAATACCATTTCGTATAATGTCCAGTTGGTATAATCACTACGTTGTCTACAACCATTTCGTCTAATGCCATTTCGTCTACTACCCATTTGGTATAATCATCAGATTGTCTAAAACCATTTCGTCTAATGCCATTTCGTCTACTGCCCATTTGGTCTAATCACCAGATTGTCTAAAACCATTTCGTCTAATGTCATTTCGTCTACTGGACCACTTGGTCTAATCACCAAATTGTCTAAAACCATTTCGACTAATGCCATTTCGTCTAATGCCATTTCGTCTACTCCTCATTTTGTCTAATGCATGTATAAACAGAGGGCACCATATTACAATATAAATAACAACATGAAATGACATGTTGCACATTATTATTTCAGACCTTTTATACTTTACCTAAGTTTTCTTAAACATTGCCCATTCACACATAATTTGTGATATGTTTAAATGAAGTTGACCTTGTTGGTCAATGGTTGTCATGTTAAAATGTCAAGTTTGGTGTGTGATTGCAATGTCTTTTCGTCGTATTTCAAATAGCATATAACACAACATTCGAGATCTGCAGACTGGCATAATGTTGGCCAAAATGGTTAGAACTAATATTGAAAGACTTTTTCTTGAAAAAAGCTTTTTCTAAGCTAAAAATTATAAAAGAAATACAAAATTATTACAAAATATTAAATCTGAAAGCCTATCCTTTCAGTTGATCATGGCCTGAAAAAAAAAATGGTTTGGGTGGGACGAATCTCTGAAAAAAAGGGACCTTTTTACGGATACCCCGTAGTACATCTCGTTCGGCTCCCAAATATTCAGGTACTTAGTTTCATGCATAACAGACTGTGCGCATTATAGGCCAAGAACAAACAAAACAAAACAACAACAACAACAAAAACAAGTTTGTCTCAGAAGACCGCGTGCATTGCTTTTACAATTGTGTTTTTAGCGCATTATTATTATTATTATTATCATTATTATAATTGTTATTTTCGATTTTTACTCAATTGGAAAATCTTTAAAAAAACACTCAAATAAGGAGGAAAGTTTTAGCGGCCGAAAAAAATAAAATGGATCAAATTGCAATAAAAATGTTCGCATTTCGCGTTTGCCTATATATCTTTAACCCCTGCATTAAAGTCTGGAAAGTTAATTTCAAATGTTAACCACTATTGTGTGAACTTAAAGTACACTGTTTAAGGTCCCAAGAAATGCAATTAGAATTTATGTGGTTTGTGTCAAGTCTACAAGAAGGGACCAGAAAGTATTCAATATTTGGGTTGGTGATGACATCATTTTGTGGTATCATTGATTTTTCAGAGAGTAATAGGAAATTCCAGGTGACTGATGTGAATCTATTCATGACACTGACTGAAAATCAATAGTTTCACTAATGATGTCACTGGTAGTGTATTCTTTTTTCTGGCCCTGTTTATTGGAATGGAATGTCCCATAAAGATTTGGAGTAGGGTTATCATCTCATTTCCTGGGACCTTTAAAAATCTTCTTAATTTTTACCAGACTCTACCTTTTAAATTACGGTCAATTCCAGTTATTCAACAATAACAATCTTATTACTGATATCTAACATGAAATTACAACTTGGATGCAGAAAAACTGCAAATAACAGTATTAGGTAATAATATCACACATTTTGAAAAAGAGTAGTATTTATACCATGACCGTTATCATATTTCCCGTAATATTACGATTACGATTTTGCATTCAAAAATGCAAAACTTATTTTCTCTTTTATTTTTGATAAATAGAGTTTTAAAAAAATCTTGATTCCTACTTTTTGTATATTTTGTATATTTGTTTTAACTATTTTTTTCATAATTTGAACAAAAGAGTTCATATATTTAATTTATCTGTAAAGTTATGTAGTGTAGTGGATAAGGTATAGGACTTCTGAGATAAGGGTATAGGTATTTGAGAGATACAGTATAAAAAAAATACATCATGACTCATGAATGAAGTATATGGGACATGGCATTTGAATATGCCTATTGCCATATGAACACAAATGTATGCTGATTAAATCTTAGTTTTCTTCATGTTTTCCTTCCTTTTATTGTTTTTTTTTCTTGAAATCGTTTGCCTAAAATATATTTTACATCCACGTGGTTACGTAAATGCAATGTTTGTAAAATGTCATAGCTATACAGTTAAAATTATGTAAGAAGAAAATTATTAACATTGTTTTTAACAATTAAAAAAACTAACAATAACGTTAAAGCTGTGGTTTCAGGTTGTTATTTACGTCCTTGCAATAGTTTCGATTTTTACGAACCCCGTTATTTTACGTTATGCATGTTGTGAGTCCAAAACCGTGTTTTTTAAAGTTTTATTGTTTAAACCGTGTAGGGTATATCGTGTTTATAAATCTTTGAGTTTGCCAGGTCATGGTCATCTTCCAATCAAAACATCACAGTGTATGAATTGACAAATTGTAGAATGAGAGATCGTGGGGGGGGGGGGGGCAATCACATATGAAATGGATCTGGGTTAAGCTGGCTCTTCAAACCCAGGGGCATTCGGTGACAGATGACTAAAAAAATCGGGTTTTTGGGTGAGAGACGCTCCCCCCAAAATGACCCCAAAAATAAGTTTCGGGTGCAAAGTCCAATTTGATATAAAATTTTGACAAAAAAATTTCACCCAAAAATTGGTGTCTTTGAGTGAAATCAGAGGGTGTTTTGAGTCAATCCCACAATGCACCAGTGTTTGGGAAATTTCACCTCAAGGGTCAGTGATCACATAAAAATCCATTCTTAACACATTAAAAACCCGACTTACACGTCATTTTAGCCCACAAAGCATTAGACTTTGGGAATTTGGGAAATTGATTATGAAATGTCTTTGTGGTTCTGAAACTTTTGGAAAACTTTTTATCCCTAAGTTACTGACATGTGTTTAGTACAGTACGGGTATAGGCACAATGATGCATCCATGGAATTTGGAATTTCAAAAGCACCCTCTGAGTGAAAATATTCCCAAAATAGTGGTCCTTTGGGTGACAGTTACGCGTTTACGCGATAGAACCAATAACGACGTCTAAATGTTGGATTGCATGAGTTCGGAAGGTTCTATCCCTTTATATTTACAAAAGCAATACCGGAAATTCCGGGGGGGGGGGTACTTGTATTCAAAGGTGAATATGATGAGTAAACAACAAAAACGAGTAAAAAGGTCCTTTTCCAACAGGGCCGATGTACGCGGTGTAACATTGAATAGGGTGTTTTTTTTTTCAAAAACAGCAAAATATGGAAAAAAAAAAAAAACAAAAGTATGGTTTTCTTCTTAACCCATAAAATTGTGATGTACGTACTGAGGTTATTTTAAATCCTTGTAATTTAGAGTGTGGAGATACCTGTTTGCATAAGTGGTGTAGTTTATGCATCATTTCAGCTTGTCTTTGCTTGGACAGGAAGTCTTGCTGTGGGCCAAGCATAGGACCCAATGGTACCTGAAGTCCCTGACCTCTTTGAGTGGGTACCGTCTGTAGGGCAGATAGATTGATGATTATCTCTCATTGACGGCCATATATTCCTTCTTTTGGCGTTTCGACTAAATGGTTATTAGAACCACTGATGTATCATTAGACGAATGGGTTTAGGCAAAATTGGTTTTTTTAGACTAAATGGTTATTAGACCTATTGGTCATTAGACGAAATGGGTTTAGACAAAATGGTTTAGACTATGACTAATTTAGGACCAACTGCGGCATTAGACGAAATGGGTTTAGACCCAAAAATGGGTGTAGGATAAATGGTTATTATACCAATGGTATTAGACTAAATGGGGGTAGACCAAAATGATATTGCACGAAGTGGGAATTAGACTATTGGATATTAGCCGAAATGGTTTTGACAAAATGGCAATTAGATCATCTGGTTATTAGATCAAGTGACAATAGACTAAGTGGTTGAGGTATTTACCCCTAAGTGGCAATTAGGACCATCCTGACTTTTAGACGGAAACGGTTTTAGACAAAGTGGTTATTAGACGAAATGGATTAGACGAAGTGATGACTAGACCGTCCTTTCTCTGCGTGTTTTGTAGTCTAATCGGGGGGCTAGGGGGAAAACCAAGTGTAAAGTCTAATTAATATTAAAATCATATAATCGTCTCTTCCCACAATAAAAAATGGCACATTTTTGAAAAAGATAAAATGTCCACTTCAATTCATGTCCCCAAGATCAGTGACTAGTGGATACACAGCAAACAATGGAGTTAAAGCAATCACCGGCCCGGTATACGGTGTAGAAAAACACTTCCAATTCCCTTTTATTGGGAGTGCAGGACATTGTTATATGTCGCGCAGCTGAAGAGATTTCAGATGTGCACGCTCTCATTTAGACTGAGTACTACAGGAACAAAATACTTAACCTCATCACAGATAAATAAATATTGAGATTTCTATAGTGCGTGTTTAATTAACTTTGGCCATATTTTCATATTTATTAGAAAAGAAGAAACTATGAACAAACATCAGAGAGAAGGTGCTGGGCAGCCTTTGACCTACAAACTTTGTGCAGAACCAAAATCCGTAAATTATTGCTTAACTCATTTCTATTCAATTACGCGTTTCAGGACGACATTTAGTGTCAACGACCTATATTAATGTACACTGGTTAGTGATTGTGAAAGAGACGGATTTGTCACTCACCCGAATCGGGCCGGGGGGGCACTTGTATTTCAAGGTGGACATCATGCCTCGTGTATGGCCTCCAAAAATGTACCCTAAGCGCGAATTCCACTTGGCAAGAAAACAACACTCTAAGCACGTATTGGTTGACATTTTGAATACCCTAAACAAGTACTTTGGTTTGAAATTTGCTACCCTTAACAAGTGTTTTGGTTTCATTTTTAGCCCCTAAACAAGTAATTTGCCATAACCAATTTCAAATACACCCTAAACAAGTTTTTTTTTTTTTTTTAATTAACACAACAATATATAAAAGTCATTTTATAAAATGACCTTTAACATACAGGCTGAACAGGCTATAGTCTCTATTATAACTTTACCCGAAAAAGGAAATATTTTACCATGATATCATGAAGTTTTCATGTATTTTATTTCCCCCGCTATTCTGTGTAAAAGCATCAATTTGGCATTATCTAGGGCCTAAATAAGTTTAACATTTAAATCCATTACTTTTATGTTTTTAAATATTTCAAGTCTTCTTAAAGTTTTTTGTGTTAAACCGATTTCTTTGGAATTAATTTCAGAGTCTTGTAGGATGTCGTCATTGACAGGGTGTTTCTGGCAGTTCAGCAGTTCATTGAACTAAAACCGGACTGACTATTTATGACATTATTTTGATTGAGAAAATTAGAGAAATTCAGTTTCTGTACGCACATTATTTTTTTTTTTTCTTTTTTTTTTTCTTGTAACGATCGGCATAGTGTAGAGTAGCACGCAAAAAAAAATAATAAAAATAAACTCCTAATTATAAAGTTATAGGGTCTATGCCAATGACGGACCCATAGAGAAAATACGCTAAAATAAGGCTATAACGGTTAAAATTACTCAGGAATCTATCATGGAAAATCAGGAGCAAAATCGGAAACAAAACCACTATTACCAGTATTTTAATGTGATTTTTACAAGTATACAAAATTATCACACCCTAAACAAGTAGTTTTCGATGTGAACAAGATACCCTAATTTTGAATTTTTTATTTTTTTTATATTTTTGATAAAAAAAATGTACGCGCGTACCTCGCATGATCTCAAAAAACGACCCTAAGTACGCGTGTTGTACGAGCATGATATCCACCTTGGAAACAGTAGTGCCCCCCGGGGAATGTGGAGGTGGATAAACTGGCTATAACAATGGGCCCTACATACCGGCCATTGTATATCTTTAAGCCTCATGGGTAGCTGAAGTCTATACATATCCATTGTCTCTGATATTGGGGAAAAAGGAAATTGCAGGTGACATTTTATATTTTTAATTTTTAAGAAAATGTGCCAGTTTTATGTGCGGGAAAACACAGACAGTTATGTGATCGTAATATTTATTATGCATTTACACTTGGTTCCCTTAGCCCCAGATGGGGAATACAGAATTTGGTAGACAGTTGGTTATTTGGTCCACGTCCCATGGTCTAAGAATGGGTGGTAGGACACTCAGTCAACATAGAAACTGTATACATGACACCGGCTTACTACATAAAAACGAAAGAGCGTACGACCGACTCGTCTCAGACTTTGGGGTTTGACTAGTAAAAGGAACTTTTACCGTGATGAACGTTTTTTCACTTGGGTACTCGCATCACTTAAATAGACGCGTCCATACGAAAACGTTCATTCCGATTAAACGAATGCGTCTGATTTGCTCGTATATTTCGGGTTGCATTGCGAACTAGGATTGGCCAGTTTAGGTAACTATTTTTGTGGGCCGCCAGCTATAGCTGGCAGGACCACTTAGCAATCGTTGTGCGTGTGTATGTTAGTGTGTATGTGTGTTTGGGTGGATGTGGTGTGTCAAAAATGTTAAGTTTTTTTTAAAATGAAATCAATTGAAAAGTTTAACTTCAATTGGAACCAAACTTCTGTCCATAAGGTCGGCACAATGGGATACCTCATATGTATGAGGTCAAAGGTCATGTTGAAAAGGGTCAAAGGTATGTGAGGTCAAGTTGGAAAAATGGGCTAAACATGCAAAATTGATCTAATTGAAAACTTGAAGCTTCAATTGGACCAACTTTTGTATAGCTGCACCATGCGAACCCCCATACTGTTGATGAGATCAAAGGTCACGTGCCAGGGCAAAGGTCTGGGGCGGGCCCACACGCTTATATTATTTGAATATAGCGAGCGCGAAAGCCGAGAACGCGAATTCTAGTATTTTGGTCAGACCATTTTCTAATAAAAAAAATATATAATCGAAATTTCTGAGTCAGACTATAAGGACACACAAGACTGAAAATTGGATACACAAACCACGACAAATTAGAGTTCATACTAAGAAAGAATCACACAAGAATACTGTAGTTTGAACACCTGAACAAATAAACACACCCATGTCCTTCACCCACACCCGCTCATTAGTACTTTCATAGCTATATTTTTGGGAACTTCCGGCAACTCCGCTACAGGAACAACACAACTTGACGAGTTAAGGAAAGTTCCCACAAGACGTTCCGTATAGGAATGTGTGGAGTGTATTTTGAGGTTGTGATGGAAAAAAATGAATAATAATAATGGGTGTCCATAAATATGTCATAGAATAGGGGCGAGTGTGCATGATGCGTGGTTGTGATTCTTGAAATTAGGACTATGATTTACAGTCGGTTAAAATATGGGATAATTCATAGACGGACCTCTGCATTTTGAGTATGTTTACAGTGTACAATCTCAATATTCTAATCACTTAAAATTATCTTTTAAACTTATGTTTTAAACTTCCATTAATTATAAATCATTAAGTAAGCTTATTCCGACAAATCACAAACTCAAAAAATGGAATCGCAGAGAAAGTGAAAAGTGATAATTGTCAAAAGAATAAATACAAAATAAGTGTGTCTGTCACAACATCCAGTGAGGGTAAAAACAGTTTATTTAATATAAACATAGAATTAAAACCGTTGTTTCAAAAGGACAATCCTTTCTTTATCAAGGTAAAAGAGACCAGCTCTAGTGCAGGAGAGACCAGCTCTATTACTAGTAATGAAGTGAAGAAGTAAAAACCACAGAAGATACAGAAACAGTAACAAAAGAAATCTAAATAACTTATGGAGTTCAATCAATGTAGGTGATCAGCAAGTGTGAAAATAGCCAGAGAGGAAAGTATGGCAAGCCAAATGGAAGAAAAAATGATACAGAGATGGCAGGCTATCCATGTCATAATATGGAAAGATAAATTTGAGGAAAAACTAACCACCTAAGAAAATGGGGGGGGGGGGTGGACCACTGTCGCCACAACCCGACACACGGAATGGCCCGCCAAGGTGGAACAACCAGGCGGTACCAACGTCTATGTACGTTGGCTCCCGCTCCCATGCAGACCAGGTGACGAGGTGGTCCAATTTTGCAACAACAAAAAGAATGAAAATTACTCAATGGGGATTTGACCTAAATAACCAAACCATTTGTCAGAAAGGGGGACAAAGAAGACCATTAGCATCCCTTTATGTTGATGCCTAAAGGTGTGGTGGTTTGGAGTTTCTTAATCCATTTGGCTTCCAAAGGAAGTCGATGGTAGTAGTTCTTGCTGTCAGGTCGATCAATGGCCATGGTGGTAATGTCATCAGTACTCTGTCCTCTGTGTCATATCACCAGAAATTGCTCTTCTCTAAATTTTAAAGCTACTTTACATGAAAACATGGGGGCATGAAAAAATGTTTTTTGCGATATAATAATGAGTCCACCAAAGTATGTAACTTGCATTAAGCATTCTGCATTTTATTACTGTTGGCTAGTGAACACAAATTATATAGATTCTGTTATGACGTCTCGTAGACGTCTAAGGTCAGAAATACCTTTCAAACACAAATAAATGAGCCTTGTGCACAAATGATCTAAATTATATATAATAAACAGTTGTAATGATCTTTACTTGATTTGGTTCAAGAATTTGGTATGTCCAAAACAAAATTACATATAATTACACAATTTAAGATTATTATACTTATAAAGAGTTCTAGTATCCTATGTTGAAGGCGTTGCAGTTCAACGATGATATGTCCTCACAGCGAAGACTCCAAAATGACAGTATGCAAAGTTCACATAATTTAACTCTTCAGGTAGGATATTCCATTAGGGGGGTGTGTTATTTTGCAAATTTTGCACCAAAATTGGTGTCTTCTGATGAAAATCAGAGGGGTTTTGAGGTCCATCCCATAATGCACCAGGTTTGGGAAATTTCACCTCAATAGGGGCATGTATCACATAAAAATCCTATTCCTAACACTAAAACCCTGACTTACACGCTCCACAAAAACCTCATTTGAGTCCCGACAAAGCATTAGTATTTGGACGTTTTTTAGCAAGATTATGACATGTCTTGTGGTTCTGAAACTTGTCGAACACTTTTTTATATATCCTACGTACTCTGACATGTGTTCTGGTAGCAGTACGGTATAGTCCCAATATGCTATGCATCATGGGACTGATCAAACACCCTCTGAGTGAAAATATCCCCAAAATAGTGGTCGTTGGGGAACATTTGCGCGTTTACCGTATCACCAATACGACATTAATTTTGATTTCGTTTCGTGCGTTCGGAAAGTTCTAACCCGTTATATTTACAAAAAAGCAATACCATACCGGGAAATTCCTGGGGGGGGGGTACTTGTACAAAGCGTGGATTGATGCGTGAACAAGATAACGCGTAAAAAGGGTCCCTTTTTTTCCAACAGCCGATGTACGCGTGTCCATTGATTAGTGGTGTCAAAAACACAAATTGGAAAAAAGAGTAGTATGTTTTCTTAACCCTAAAATTGTGATGTACGTACTTAGGTTTATTTAATCCTTGTAATTTAGAGTGTGGAGATACCTGTTTTGCCATAAGTTGTGTAGTTATTGCATTCATTTCAAGCTGGTCCTTTGCGTGACAGGAAGTCCGTGCTGTGTGGGCAGCATAGGACCCAATGGTACCTGATGTCCCTGACCCTTTGAGTTGGGTCCCGTCTGTATGCAGATAGATTGATGATTATCTTCTCATTGACGTCATATATTCCCTGTCTTTGGCGTTTAGAACTAAATGGTTATTAGACCAACTGAGCATTAGACAAAATGTGTTGAGGCAATAGGGTTAGACTAAATGGTTATTAGACCTATTGGTCATTAGACGAAATGGTTTTAGACAAAATGTTAGACCTAAATGGGGGTAATTAGACCAACTGGTCATTAAACGAAATGGGTTTAGACAAAATGGTGTAGAACTAAATGGTTATATACCAATGGTTTATTAGGACTAAATGGGTGTAGTAAATTATATTAGACGAAGTGGAACTTAGACCTATTGGATATTACCGAATGGTTTGAGACAAAGCAATTAGATCATCTGGTAATTAGATCAAGTGACATTGACTTAAGTGTTAGTAGCCTAAGTGCAATTAGCCCATCTGAGTTGGTAAAGACGAAACGGTTTTAGACCAAGATGTTATTAGACGAAATGGAATTACACGAAGTGATGATAGACCGTCTTGCTATGCGGTGGTTGGGAGTCTCCTCGGGGGGCTAGGGGAAAAACCAAGTGTCAATTCATATCGTATTAAAATCAATAATCGTCTGGTTCCCACAAATAACTGGCACATTGTTCTTGAAAAAGGAAATCAAATGTTCACTTCAAGGTCATTCCTCCTCCCCAATATCATGACTAGTGGATACACAGCAAACCAATGGAGTTAAGATATTCAATCACCGGGCCCGTATCGTGTAGAAAAACACTTCAAATTCCCTTTAATCTGGGAGTGCAGGGCGCATTGTTATAGTGTCGCGCAGCTGAAGAGATTTCAGCTGTTACCTCTCCCAATTTTAGACCCATCTTTTCAGGACAAATACTTAACCTCATTCACAGATAAAAATAGAGCTTCTATAGTGCGTGGTTCAATGAACTTTGCCATATTTTATCTTTAAGAAAGGTAGAAACATGAACAAACATCATGATAGAAATGTTGCTCTGGGCAAGCTTTGACCTAAACAACTTTGTGCAGACCAAATCCGTAACTATTGCTACCTCATTTTTTCTATTCATTTCTATTTACCGCGTTTTCAGAAGAAAATTTAGGTCACGACCTATACTATAAGTGTACCTGGTTCAGGTTATTTGTGAGAGAGGACGGGTATTTGGTCCACGCAACCCGATCGTGGAGGTGTGTAACCCTGTCTATAACAATGAGCCCTGACATACCCGGCCCATTGAAGATCTTTAAGCTGCATGGGTCTGAGTCATACACTCCATTGGTCCTGATATTGGGAAATAACTTGAGTGACATTTTATATATTTTAAGAAAATGTGCCCGTTTATGTTGCGGGAACAGACAGTTATGTGATCGTAATAATGGATTTTGAATATACACTTGGTTTTCCTTAGCCCCCAGATGGGGACTACAGAATTTGTCTTATACAGTTGGTTATTTTTGGTCCACGTCCCCTGGTCTAGATGGGTGGTAGGACACTCACACGGACATCCACATGGACACTGTATTCCCCTACACCGGCTTACTACATAAAAACAAAGAAGCCGTATAACGACCCAGCCGCGTCTCAGCTTTGGGATTGGCAGTGTTAGGGACATAATTTTTATTTTGGTAGACCATTGCCCCTTAATAACAAAAAAATATATATCAGAAATTCTGATCAGAGCCTATAAGGCAACACAAGACTGAAAATTGAGACACACCACACAAATTAGAGTTCATAATAAGAAAGAAAATCACCACAAGAATACTGTAGTTTGAACACCTGAACAAATAACACACCCATGTCCTTCACCCACACCCGCTCATTATTACTTTTCATCAGCTATATTTTGGGGAAATCCGCAACATCATCACAACACAACTTGACGAGTTAAGGAAAGTTCCCACAAGACGTTCCGTATAGGATGTGGGGAGTGTATTTTAGTTTGCGTGGACACAATGAATAATATAATGGGTGTCCATAATATGCAAGAATGGGCGAGTTGTGCTGATCTGGTGTGATTCTTGAAATGAGGACTATGCTTTATTACACTCGGTTAATATGGGATAATCCATAGACGGACTCGCATTTTGAGAATGTTTACAAGTGTTACATCTCAATATTCTAATCACTAAAATTATCTTTTAACTTATGTTTTCACTTCCATTAATGATAATCATTAAGTATAGCTTATCCGACAATCAGCAACTCAAAAAATGGAATTCAGAGAAAGTGCAAAGTGATAATTGTCAAAAGATAAAATACAACTAAGGGTGTCTGTCACAACATCCAGTGAGGGTACAACCAGTTGAGTTAAAGATATACATAGAATTAAAAACCTGTGTTTCAAAAGGAACAACCTTTTCTTTATCAAGGTAAAAGAAGACCACGCCTAGGGCAGGAGAGACCAGCTCTAGTAATTAGTAATTAAAAACCACAGAAGATAGCCGAAACAGTACAAACGAATCTAAATAAAACTTAGGATTTCCAATCAATGTAGGTGATTTTGAGCAAGTGTGAAAATAGCCAAATAGGAAAGTATGGCAAGCCCAAATGGAAGAAAAATGAACAGAGAATGGCAGTGGCTATCCATGTCCATACATGGAAAATAAATTTAGGAAAAACTAACCACCTAAAAAATGGGGGGGTGGGTGGGAACCACTGTCGCCACAAACCGACACACGGAATGGGCCCGCCAAGGTGGAACAGCCAGGGCGTTACCACATGCGATGTACGGTGGCTCCCGCTCCCAGAAGACCAAGGGTGACGAGGTGGTCCATTTTTGCAACAACAAAAGAATGAAAATTACGCATGGGGATTTGACCTAAATAACCAAACCATTTGTCAGAAAGGGGGAAAAAAAAAAAACCAGGAAGACCATTAGCATCCCTTTATGATCCTAAGGTTGGTGGTTGGATTTTTGCTTAAAGGAAGTCATGGTATTTTCCAAAGGAAGTCGTGGTCGTAAGTTCTTGCTGTCAGTCGATCAATGGCCATGGTGGGTAATGTCCTCAGGACTTGTGGTCCTCTGTGTCATATCACCAGAAATTGCTCTTCTCTAATTGTAAAGCACTTTACATAAACCTGGGGGCATGAAAAAAGTTTTTTTGCGATATAATAATGAGTCCACCAAAGTATCGTAACCTTGCATAAGCATCTGCATGTTATACTGTTGCTATGGGAACACAATAATAATTCTTTATGACGTCATCGTCGCCGTCTACGAGTCAGAAGTGACCTTTTTTTTCAAACACAATAAAGTGAGCCTTGGTGCACAAATGATCCTAAATTAGATATAATAAACAATTTTTAATGACTTTACCGTGATTGGTTTCAGAATTTGGTATGTCCAAACAAATTACATATAATTACACAATTTAAGATGATTAACTATAGTTCGAGTATCCTTGTTGAAGGCGGTTTGCAGTTCAACGATGAATGATCCTCACACGAAGACGCCAAAATGACAGTATGTGCAAAATTCACATAATTCAAACTCTTCAGGAGGATCTTCCAGGTAATCTTCTCCGTCCGAGATAACTTTTGTCTAACAGTTCAAGACGACAAGGTGTAAATTAAGTCCTCGACGACATAATCCACAGTAGATCAGTCCAGATAATCACCACAATTTTTCTATCTGTCCACAAGTTGGAAGCTTATATTTTGCTTCCCAGCACTTTTGGCTTCAAAGACGCAAGTAGAATAATGACAGCAACTCTGCTCACATGGAAGAAGATATCCTGGCACTACGTACTTTACAGGTCTGCCCCTTAATCAGAGTAAAACGAGCTATCTTCTAGCTATCTCCTGTTAGTAGTGGAGCTTGCAGAGAGTCCCTTTCCAGTGATAGTATTTTAACTACTCACAGATAGATTCCCCTTTCTAACAATATCCATTACACATCATTTCTCAGGCATAAACATTAACATTACACTAGCTGACCAACTCGGCATTCACATCCGAATTACATCAATTCATCTATATAACTCCTATGGGGGAATTCCCCAATCTTGCAATGTTGTGATCTTTTAAAGCATAAACAGCTGAACTCAGTTACTAAGTTTACATCTGGGGAATTCCCCCGTTCCCTTATGTCACTCCATCTAACAGGGTTGCATCCTGCCTAAACAGCTCTAGGATCCCTCTTTCTCTCTTTTATAGTACAAAATTTTTTTCCCGTGAGAAATCGTTTCATCAATTAAATTGAAAAATAATGGTTAATCAAAGTTTTGAGGGTAATATAACATCCGCACCCCTTAAAAGAAACTTGAATGAACTGAACTTTTTCCAAAAGCTGCTTTAGACCTTTAACCATTATTTTGTGGTTAATTTTACATACAGTTTACCAAGTGCAAATTTTACACTTTTTAATTATAATGTTCTTTTTGCCTTGCTTCCATTTACATAGTCTCATTTAACAAATAAAGTTTGTAATATCAAAGTTTCTGGAACAAATTTGCACCTGGACAAGGCATCTGCCAAAACAATTTTCTTTTCCTTTGATAGTCTTATGTCCAGAGTGGCTTCTTGTAGAGTAAACTCCACCTGACAAGTCTTTGATTCCTGTTTTTCATCTCGTGGATGAATGTCAACGGATTGTGATCCGTGTACAATAGAACTGGGTGCACTGTTGTCCAATACACTTCAAAAGTTTGCAATGACAATGCAATGAATACCTTCTTTCTCATTTGTTTTGAGTAGTTTTCTGATGTTTGTCAACTTCTTAGAGAAATACTACGATGATTCTACATCAATTTTCATCTGCTTGGCAAGTAGAACTCACCACAGCCTACATCACTTGCATCAACTGCCAACTTGAATTGTTCTGGAAGTCTGGCGCAATCAAACGGCGCAGTCAATCAAATAACTTGATTTTTCTCAAACGCTTTTTTTGGCAGGCGCTGACCAGACAAATTTTGCGTTCTTGTTCTTCATAGGTTGGTCAGCGGACACGCCATTTCTGAGAAATTTGGACAGTAATGTCTGTCATAACCCCTGACCATACCTAAATCTCATGAGATCTCTTTTGCTCTTGGGTGTGGGAATTCTCAATCTCAATTTTTGCAGTGATGGCCTCATTTCCGTGTGTCCTACACATGCCCTAAGTAATTGACTTTCAGTGGCAAAATTCACGTTTCCCAGATTCACATCAAACCTGCTGGAGATAATCTCTCAAATAACTGATGGAGCTACCTCATGTGTTCTTCCCATATCTAGCTGTACACAAGGAGACTCACGACATAGGCTTCACAATTATTCCTATGTCATGCAACTACTCTGTTCACTACACTAACCTCTAAATGGTGCGGCAGAATTTTGAGACCATGCCATTCCTTTGTATTGGTATAGAGCCATGCGGCGACCAAAGGGCTGAAATTTTCTTGGCACTGTCATGAGGGGAACTTGCCACTACCCCTGTCAACAAATCAATTTGCTAACAAATTTGCATTTCCAACGCTATCTATGCAATCCATCAATCCGTGGATTCGGATATGAGTCGGTTTTTGGAACAGAGGTGACTTTTTTCAAATCGTGACAAAACGAAATGAACCATCAGGTTTGGGACCAGAATACATGGGGAAACTACTCAATTCACATTTCTTTGCTCTACGATCCTGTCTAACATGGAGTTCACCTCATTTCACCCATCATCGCTGATTGTTTGCACTTGATGGATTCCCCTATAAGAGCTGTTGCTTTACAGCTCGGAGTCACCCTACAATCTATGTCCTGGGTGATACAGTGTCTGACTGGGTTACATCAGGAAAATAATGTTTTCACCTCATGAATTAACATCTTTCATTCAATTCATTCAATTCACATTGTTGACTTTCTGGGGATGACCTAGTTTTTTCTGTCTTAAGAGTGGCAAGTATGTCGAATTGTGCAATTTGACACCATTACTCATTTTCTGTGTTTACAGTGCTGTTTTGTTCAAATCTAACTCTGGGGATGTCACCATTTGTAACACACTCACGCTAGAATTACATTACCATTCAGGCTTTACATGTCATCATCTCTTGCATGATACTCTTTGAGCATTTTATGTGACATAATTGTCGACTTTTACGTCCACCTGGTGTTTGGCTTTGACACATAGTCAAGGTCTCCCTCCCCTTTTTCTCATCTCATAGGTCTCAAATACTTGGCTTGGCAAAGGATGCCCATTGTATGGGAAAAGTGCCAAAACCTTTTCACCTGGCGTGAATACTCGGTGTCCTTCCTGGCATCTTGTGTCATACCAATGTTTTCATATTTTGCCTGACCTCTTTTGAGATTTTGCTTGGCAATTCTTGTGGCGCTTGGAGCCTGTGTCTGGATTGAGACACATAATCTAACAGATTCACATCAGGATTTTCACACACCATTTAAGAAAAAAGAAAAAAAAAACAATTTCAGTAGGTTCAATGGTCCCCTAACCTGTGCGGCACACACCACTCGAATGGACCTAAATCCCCTAAGACTCTTGTCAGACCCCCCTGGTAGCAATAACGAGATGAACTCCCTCATCCAATCCCCTCAAATTCAAACAAGAGGTTTGATCATTGTTTTCAATGTTGGTGGTACCTTTCTTCGAGGGCACCCTGGGATCTGGGGGTATGCTGAATAACTTTACGTGGGAAATTCCACGGCCATGACTTGGTTTTGGACAAAAACCTGACATGAAATTTGATCCTTATCAGACTGAATTGATTTGGAGGCCTACAGAGTGGAAAAACGTTGTTAGAACTTTCACTATATTCTGTGGCCCTAATATTCTCAAGGGTATAGCCTCAGTGAATCGTGTGGAAGCACACCTGATGGTCATAAATCACTGATTCTGACTGGGTCGTTGGAAGTGGTCCTACGCAATCTAATTAACAACCCCCACTATCAAGGCTCATCAAATGCGGTATTGGTTTTGCAAGAGCGTAGGAAATTTTGCTGATTGGCTTGCCCACATTTGACATGTGTGAACCAGTCTTACAATACGCAGGCCAGCTTGTTCTGAGTGTAGGCCACCAAAGATGACTCCTAATTGCTGGCATTTTTTTCTCACACCTAAGTGTCCCCATGGGACTACACATGGGCTATGCCTACACTTCCCCTATGGTATACCTTTGAGCAATACAATTTGATGCACACCCTTCCATTCCCTATCTACAAGTGCATCGGAGCCGCCATTATCTCAGGAGGACACCATTTTGCTTGAACATACAGGAATTTGCTCGCGTCCTGGTGCGACAATGCCCTCTCACATAATTTCCTAAGTGATGGGTCGTTGTGCGGCGCAATTTACCCGCCTGGGCATGGCTTAAAGGGTCTCCGTTACAGTCCATAACTCTAATCATGCTCAGCGGCCTGGTTTTCTTGTTTACCAGCTTTGCCACTCTTTGTTTGTGCTCAGGGCTGATTTTCACAACAGGAATTTAGTCTCCCCTGAGGAGAAGATGACCTGCCAAATTCCTCTAATTTTGAGAGAAAAGTTATCCGCTAAGTTGGACCACAAAGCATCCTCGACACGCTTCCTATAATTGGTGAGTATTTTGACTCATCACTGCTCACTGTTTTCCTGTAAGGCTTTTCTGGTCATTGAATATTGTACTGCACAGGCGGGAAAATGTTCTATTTTCCTCATCAAATTTATCCACTGTAAAGGGCACCTGGGAAACTAGGAGTTGGAACACTTTCCCCCGGCCAAATCTCCCCTACCAACATGGATCCCCCTTTAAACTGGGATTCTTGTCTAACACATTGGCACAGTTTCCAGAACCCAAGTCCGATGTAAATTCATTTTGTGAAGGGGCACTAATACAATCCATACCTACCCCTGAATCAATGCACTATGTTCCTGTGGAACTCTTACTATCAATGGAAGTGCTCTTCCAATATCGATGGACTGTGCGCATCAACGTGTCCCCATGATTCTTAATGGTCTTTTGGCTGCTAACTAAATATCAACCTGAAAGTGAAACAAATCCCTCCACAACAAAGCTTAAAGTCATCCCTTACGTTTCCGGTGTCAATTCTCTTTTGTGGGATTTCGTGTTTTTGAACCATGAACTTTGACCTGCAAAGTAACGGTAACCACTATTGGTTTTTGACTCACGTTTTGGACTCCCTCACTGTTGGGGTGGATAGCCATGTATCTCCCACACCGGACCTTGTATGTTAATGGCTTTTTCAGTGATTACAATTGAACTGTGATTTGGGGTCCCATCCCATGTTTCTGTTAGCACCATTACTTCCTTTAACTTTCCCCGTTTCATGAACTGACGGGTTTTCCCCCTGATTGCACCAGGAAGACCATTGGTTTGCATGAAGAACCCGACATTATGGTGTCTTGTTGTACTAGTAAATTCGGCTAGGCCTACTAGTATGACTTAAGTTGTGTGGCACGGCATAATCATCGTCGGCCTTTACGGCTGCTTCACGCAAACTTGTCAATTTGTTTTCAGCCAGATGTTTTTGAATATCGGATGTAGACCTGTTTGACTCATTCAACTAACAGCAACTCCCTAAGTTGACCAAATTTTGCCCGCCTTCTTTTAGAGCATGCCATCGATCAAACATTTGTTTCTTTACACACTGGCAAATCAACATGGTCCTGGTCATCCTTTTTCTGACAAGACCTGATTTTTTTTCTATAGCCTCTGCACCAATTTCATACTTTGAAGCACTGCCTGCTAACCTCATCAATAATCACTACATCTGTCGAATTACATGGCCGCATATATTTCTCGGCGTTAAATACCAAGAACACTGACGGTAGCAACAAGGTCCAAGCCTCCTTGAGCACATTTCACGCTATTGCAATTTTCTCAAAGTGTAAGAGTATTGTCTACTTCGTGTTCCCTGAAATTTTGAACCAGGCGAAATTTTTCGCCGCATCAAACCAAGGGCGGAAGAGTCTGATGACTAGCCTGTTTGTGTCAATTTTTCTAAATCTAACGGAAGCTTCAAGCTCTTTTTGGTTTCATCTCAGTTTGCAAGTTTTCCTTTTCCAATTCTTTTTCCTTCTCAATTGGGCAATTCCATCCGTTTTGTTGGTCTCTTTTGCATTGCAATTTGCAATTTTTGCTTTCTCTAATTCAAATTTCTTTCTGTTCTTTGGTATTTGCAGTTCTATTTTCTTTTTGCTTCTGTTTCTATTTCCATTTTCTTCACATCAGTTCCTTGTGAATTTCAAGGTCAGCGCTTTTAACTTGAATTGCATCACTTTTTCCCTGTTCCAGAATTTCTTCTATCCCTATTCCAAATTGAACGATCCCAAACAGCTTCCTGGACAAATTTTCAATCAACAACATTTTTGATGACTTGCTTTCTCCTAGCATGTTTTGGCATCAAGTCCTAAACACTTGGCTAGTTTCATTAACCCAGGCATTCTCAGCTCATCAAACTTCTCCAAGTTATTTGCCCTATGAACACTTCGGGATCAACGCCATTGTGATTGTACTCTAAAATACAATATACTAACTTGAATCAAATTACAATGTAGTAATATATACACACACAATTTGTATGCCAAAAGTCACAAATGTTTACAATATTATCACACTTTTAGGTGTGTAATTCCTGAACAATAAGGCTCAACTATTCTCAATTCAATTCCCGACGAGCCCCAATTCTGTTATGCCGCCTCTAACGGCGAAGGTCAGAAATACCTTTCAAACACAAAGAAATGCTCATTGTTGCACAAATGATCTAAATATAATAATAAACATTTTAATTATCTGTACTTGGATTTGGTTCAAGATTTGGGTATGTCCAAAACCAAATTCATATATTTACACAATTTAAGATTATAGCTTATAAAGAGTTCTAGTATCCTATGTTGACGGCGTTGCAGTTCAACGTGATAATGTCCTCAAGGCGAAGACTCCAAATGACAGTATGCAAGTTCACATAATTTAAACTCTTCAGGTAGATATTCATGGGAATCTTCTCAGTCCTGAAGATACGTTGTCCAGCAGTTTCAAGACGACAAAGGTTAAATTAAGTCCCCTCGCGACTAATCCCAGTATCTCAAGTCCAAGAAACAAAAAAATCACCACGATTTCTATCTGGCTGCACAATTTGGAATCTTATTTTGGATTCCCAGCACTTTTTGGCTTAAAGACGACAGTAAGAAAATAATTACAACCATCAGCAACTCTGGCTCACATGGAATTATATAGGTACTTTACATGTTTGCTCCTTAATGCAGAGTAACACTAGCTATCTTCTAGCTCCTTGTTAGTAGTGGATGCTGCCAGAGAGTCCTTCCCGTGATACAGTTACCTACTCACAATAGAGTCCCTTCTAACAAATAAATCTTACATCATTCGCATGCTAACATAACCTTACACTACTACATCGGAATTCAGCACCCGAATTACATCACTTCATATATTAAGCTCATGTGGAATTCCCCAGATCTTGCTATGGTTGATCTTTTAAAGCTAACAAGCTGACTCAGTACTAAGTGTACATCGTGGTGAATTCCCCACTTCCCTTATTGTGCAATCTAATCTACAGGTGCATCCTGCATAAACAACTCTAGGGAATCCCAGTTTCTCCTCCTCTTTTATAGTAAACAAATTTTTTTTCCTCGTGAAATCTTTCCTCAAATAATTGAGAAAATAATATTAATCAAATTTTGAGGGTAATATCAATGCAATAATTTGAATAAAATCGCAATGTCCTAGTACTGTAAAATGTTTTTTAATTTTACCAGACTTTACCTTTTTAGTCAAATCCTGATTATTCAACAAGCTTCGCACGTTATGTTTTCCTATCTAACACAAAAATACAAGTTGGAAGCAGAAAAACTGTAACAATACAGGATAGCACACATGTTGGAAAACGAGTAGTAATTTATAACCTGACGCAAAGAATTCTAGCCACCCTGAACCATTATCATATTTTCCCCGTTATAAGACGTGCTGTGGTAATATACCGTCCGTTTAATATAGCAGTGTAAAAAAAAAACCTACATTCAGAAAAAAAATAATAAAATAGTTTTTAAGAATTATTTTTGCTCAAATGTTTGCTTGGTTTTAGGAGAGTGGTACACAAGCTTTCAGAAAACGTTTATTATTTATTTTTGTGTCCATTGGACTATTGAGGAAGAAGTTATGACGATTTTGCTGAGAGACTTAAAAATCTGTTTTTGGCCGATTTTGACCTACAAAGATGCAATCGGTTTACATAGAGAAGCATGGCGTCAAACTGACTTGATAAAAACATTTAAACTCCAAATTATGTTAAACATAGAAGGTGGGAGAATTGGATTATGAAAGTTATAAAAATAATAGCCAGAGATACAAAAGAAAATGCTGAGTGAAAAAAAATTCCCAATAAGAAAGTCAAGATAGCTGGTGTAGACCACAGTTTCTTTGGATTCAGCACGATTTCATGGTTTAACCTACAACGGAAACGTGGGCTCCGTGAAACAGAGAAGTTTTGTAGTCCCTTGAAAAAAACATGCGAATTTGAATTTTAAGTTTTTAATTCAATTTATTAAGAAACTTCAGCTTTAGTCTTCTTCTCGCAATTTATGGACGCTGAGTAAAATGTTTTGTGCAAAATAATTACTTGGAGATGTCAAAACAAAAAATCTCTGAGCATTTTCAATTATGTTCATTAACGGAGACATTGATTTGGAGTGATTTCAATAACTGACTCTTTATGATTGAACAATGGTAATTTAATTTGTTGAAGATATTTTACTTCTAATTATGTTACACAATAGACCATTTTATTGTGACTGATATGTTTTGTCGAGTAGAAATCGATACCATGTGAAATTGCATGTGTGAATTGTCTTTGCTATAAATGCGTTATGGTATACGTCGGTGTCAGTCTCTTCGCATTGTATGGCTAAAATCGGCCAAACATAATTTTTAGGCCTCTCCGCAAAATTGGCATAGTTTCTGAACCCAAAGTCCGAAAGACACCAAATAAAAATCTTCTGATAGCCTGTTTATCCCTGTAAACAACTAAAGCAAACATTTAAGCAAAAATAACGTTTAACCTTTGAAGAAAAATTCTTTCCTGAATGTAGGGTTTTTATTGACTCACACTGTAAGAATATGAACTATGAAAATCTTGTTGCCTTTTAATATGTGTTAAATGTGTTTAAAAAATGCAAAAATCTTATTTTCTCTTTAGCTTTAATAAATAGTTGTAATGTTTTGGCAGAACTCGGTTCCTACTTTTTTATATTTAATAGTCTTTATTTTATAGTCTTATTCTTCATTTGGAAAACAAATGAGTTCATATATTTAATTTTACCATCCAATTTGTGTAATAGATAAGGTATATGAGGACTCGTAATCAGGCACTATCAGTGATTTGATCAATCAAAAAATCGAAAAAATCATCAAAAATCTGATTTTTGCATGTTTGTAACAGGTGCAGGTATCCTAACACACATTGCAAATGATAAGGCCAGAAGCAAGCTAATAAGGACAAAATCGGAAATTCTAGTAATTGCTGTCCGCACGGACACTTACTACAACACGTAATTGAATGGACATTCGTATCTTTGAATACTGCCATTTTTCCCCTTTTCTGTTAATAAAAGTAAAAGTAATTTATGATAATTCTACAGACGTATCCTTCAGTTTTAAATTATTCCTGCACATTTCAAATATTTCACTCTTTCGGATAAATCACTGATAGTGTCTTTAAGGCCCTGGTTCGAATCTAAGTAAGATAATTGTATAAAAATTACTCATGATTAAATAACTGGTTACATGCCATTTGAATATGTATTGCCATATGAGACAAATTGTATGCTGTTTCAGGTCTTATTTTTCTTCATGTTTTCCCTCCTTTTGTTTTGTTTTTCTCAAAATCGTTTGCCTAAAATATGCTTTATACAATATACATCCACATGGTTACTTAAACACTGCGTAAACTTGTACACACACTGGCCAAAAGTATTCAACATGCAGAAAAGCAATTTATATTAAAAATTGATTTAAAATTGTGCGAGGAGTTTCTGACTACACATTACGTAATTATTGTCAAAAGTTGAAATTTTCAAACAGATGCGGTTTCCCAGAATCAAGTAGTGCAAAAAACGTTCAATTTGATTGTCATTAGCGCTAAATATGGCGGGTTAAAGGAGCTGGTTATTGATATCTTGCCGATTATCTCCAGCAGAAATACGGGCACAGGAAGGTCAAAAGACTGCAAAATAGTCGCTAAATGAATTTTACGGGTTTGTCAAGGTCTATTGTAAATGTTTAGGGCGAAAATCGGAGTGGTTGTATGGACCTGAAATGAGATAATGTCAATAAAAGATTGGAGCACGTTCATCACCGTTGGACTCCAGAAATTTAATGGCAAGAAAGAGGTCACGTGATAACTTTAAACCAACTTTTTAATCGCACCGTAGACATTTTGCTGTTTGTCAGGCAATGTGAACGCGTAATTACACATGATTTACGTAAACCACGTGATTTATCATTCGAATTGCATTTCGGGTGTCTCCGAATTTCTCGAATTTTTGGAAGACCACTGTCTTCCATTGACTTTATCTTTTTTCCGGCCCACACAACCACTCTGATGAATGCGTCCAATTCATTAAGCGGCTGTTTTATAGCCATTTCTTTTGTTTCTGTGCCTGTATTCCTTCTGGAGTGCAATCGGCAAGTTACCGTTTCCAGTTCCTTTAATCCGCCATACTTAGGAAACATAACAATCAAATCAAACGTCTGTTCTCCCTCTCGGATTCTGTGGAATAACATCTGTATGAAAAACACAACTTTGGAATTTAATACGTATTGTGTGGTCAAGAATCCGTGGTATAATCTGAAATCAATTGGTGATTATGAATTTATTTTTCTTCATGTTGCAATACTTTTGGCCAGTGTGTGTATGTACAACCTTAATATTATGTGAGAAGATCGCAATAACATTTCAATTATTAGCATAATTTTTTAAACAAATTTTGGCAGTAGCTACGGTAGAATGACTAGGTTTGTATGTGATGACCAGGGGAACTCGAAAGCATTTTTCCCCTTCTGACGGTGTTCTTAAGCCTCAGATCTAGGAATGTCAACAGCCCTCTTGACTTGAAAGTATCCTCTGTCACAGAGATGTTGCTTGAGTTGGCGGACTCTGATGTTGAGAGTCTCCTCAGTAGAGCCTATATGTCTAAATCTGAACGCCAAGCTGCATGGAAGACTTTCTTTGGCGTGTTTAGGATGACACGAGGACCAGTGGAGGTATTGATGTGTGTCAGTAGGTTGGGAATAAAGATCACTCTCCAGATATTCGTCACGTAGACTCACCATGACATATTAATAATAATAATAGCACCACATTTATATAGCGCAAACACAACAATGTTGTCTCAATGCGCAAGGCCATTATTATTACGCTGCCATCAGGAAATCGTCAGAATCATGTCGCTTCATTTAAGTGTGCTGCTGGCCAATTAGCGCACTGCCTATTAGGCACTTAGATTGTGATATCCCCCATAACAGCTCCCCATATTTCGCTTGGGTGAACGAGGCAATAAAGTATATTGCCCAGGGACACAAACACGTTGACTTCAGCGGGGCTTGAACGAACCTTGTATCACGAGTCCTGCGCTTATCCGTTGCGCCACACGTGCTCTCATGACATCAAGAAAAGGAATGCATTCTTAGGATCTTACAGCTGTAAACTTGATGTTGGGATGCATGGTGTTGCAGAGCATGATGAAATTATCCAGCTCTTCTTCACCTTAAGTTCAAATGAGAAAAATATCATCAATATATCTCAGCCAGATAAGTGGTTTGTAAGTACTTGTGGAGAGCAGTTTCTCCTCCAGGTGGGCCATAAAAAACAAGCTCCAGAGGGCGCCATACGGGTTCCCATCGCTGTCCCTAGGATTTGAAGATAGTGTTTATCCTCCAGCTCAAAGTTATTCTGGTTGAGCACAACTCCATGAATTTACTAAGAATGTTGACTTCAGTAGGGGTATGCCGTTGACGAAGGTAGTACTGGGATGCTGAAATGAGGTCACCTCTCGGCATGTTGGTATACAACGATGTGACGTCCAAGGGATAGTGTTCTGAGAAAGAGGACCATGTTGGACATTGATTCCAGATTATGCAGGAAGCCATTGTCGTCCTCCACGTATGATGGAAGGGTTTTGACATGGGGCTTCGGATGTAGATCAACCAACAGTGAGATCTTCTCAGTAGCAGTACCACAAGCACTGATGATCGGTCTGCCAGTAGGGAAGCTCTCGTACTTCTTGTGAATTTTAGGAAGTATATAAAACCGGCCAGGTGTTGTTTGTTGATTAGAGTGCTTTGCATGTTGGCGTCTATAAAACCAACAATACGGGCTTCCTTGACAGCATCAGTAACCTTCTTGGCAAATTTGCAGTAGGATCTTTATCAAGTTTTTTGGTAATACTTGGTATTCTCAAGTTGTCTGTGACATTCAGAAGGTAGTCAGTGGTAATCCAGGACAACAATGGCGAACCCTTGTCTATGCCTCTTTGATGACAACATCAGTTCTGTTCTTGAGATGGCTGCTATTTCTTCCGTGCTGAGATTGGAATAAACTCGCTCGGGAGAAGCGTTGAGAATTTCTGTTTCCACAGCAGTAATGTGGGCGTCCAAGGCCGGGTCTTTTCCAGATAGAGGGGTAAAGTGACTTTCTTTCCTGAGGAGAGGGTGATGATGAAGGATGTTGTCCTCAGTACTGTTAGAACCTGTCTGATTAGCAGAGTCATCAGCTTGATGGAAGTGTTCCTTGAGGCGAAGTCGCCTAGCGAACTGGGTGAGATCAGCCAGGAGTTCTATAGCATTAACATGGCGGGGTGTAGGACAATATTTCAGACCTTTGGAAAGGACCTTCCTCTCAGCTAAGAAAAATGATGACTGGAAAGGCTGACCAACTGTGTTGGTAGAGCAAGTTGAAGTCCTTTTACCATTCTTCGCCATTCTTCGGTAGCGGGAACGTTTGATCCATCGTCTAGATCTGGGTTGACGACGGGTTTCACTGTAATTATTGGTAGGAGAAATCTCAGGAGATCTTCTAGCCAGTATGCTCTGTGTATTATCTCTTTCAGATGACATGCGAAGTGATGTGAATGTTCTGGTATTGCTGGAAGAATTGATGATGAAAAATGTATCCCTCTCAATTTGATCGGCTTTTCCGTTTTATCGGCTTAAATATCCAGCTTGAACTTTTGCCCCATGGTGTTGAGTTTTCTAGTAGCTGGTGGAAATGATCAGCATCCACAGCTCCACAGAGGGAGCTAGCCAGATATAAGAACTTCTAAGTGCTGGAGGTGATGTTTCAGTGATATACACTGTGGAACATTGTTTTTGAAATGCAGCATTAATAAGAAATTTTGGGATTTTGTAATACAACTTATTTTTATTTATACCAAAGTTAAGTTAAAGGAGAATTTAGCCATGATAATTCTAGGTTATAACTACTTACTTGTTAAATTTGGCAACCTATGCAATTTACAAGAAAAGGTTATTTTAAATCAGTTGGGGAAACGTGTCCCAGCTATTCATATTTTGAAAGAAGAATTGAGTATAGGCAAATGTTGGGTAAAAATAGTAAAAGAAACAGTATCGTTAATTTTGATAATATAGCATGAGTTAAACCGTGGAAATGACCTTCATAATACTTTGATGAAACCTGTGCAAAATTTCTTGATCGTATAATGTTATATTTTTTTGTATGTATGTGTGGATTATAATATGTAAATACCTCGTTGATGTGCAAAAACAGGGTGAGTCAACAAAAACTTGACCCAGATTTTGTCCGCCATTTTGAATTTTTAAGTAACATATATCTAACATATGTGGTATCACCTGAAATCTTAGTTCATTATCTTTAATTTGTTGCAAAAATCATTATCGGTTAGGTATATACCGAGCTACAGCCGTTTGAATCGGTTTTGTGCTCTGTCCACGGATTCACATTAAAATGAACGGCGTTCATCAGCGAAGGAAATCAGTGTCCAGAAGAAAATCGGGCTATTTATTGACTGCATAATAAATGTGATTGCTATTTAATCCCACAAAATTCAGTCACAATTTACCATCGATGCCCTCTTAAACGGTACGTCCTCATCACTAATAACAATCACTTGAAAAATAAAGTAACTTGATACATGTATCAGTTTCTAGAGGAGTTGATGAGCAGACATCGGTGACAACTTTTTGAGGTTTCTTCTATTGTCTATATTTGTACACCAAAATATCTGTCCACATCTGTACAAAAAAGTGTTACAAAATACTTACCATTATCACTGGCTTTTACACATTTGAGGTACCACTTTATTTGACATTAACATAGACATACCCTTATAATTTTGGGGAGTGACCGCCGTGCATTCAAATAGGAATCCGTGTATGGGGGAAAAGCCGACTACTTGATTCAAAAGACTGTAGCTCGGCCTATTATCTTTGCAGTAAATTAATGCTATTGGAATAGGCTTCTGATGATACCACATATATTACATATATGTTATTTATTAATTCAAAATGGCGGCCACAATCAGGGTCAAGTTTTTTTACTCACCCTGTAGAAGAAAAATCTTTGAAACTTCCATGACCAAGTCCTAAATGACACATTGCTAAATTTTACAGTTTAGTGTTATGCATGCAGCGATTCTTCCAACAAATGCATGTACTACAATGCATAAAAAATACTGCTTAAAACTTGCAAGATCAACCCTGGCGGGCCCCAAACTGGCAGCGAGCAAATATGCAAATGTGCTCATTAATATGCAGATAATGACGACACATTGATGGCTATTACTTGTATCCATCACTACCCTAAATTTTACATTGGGATCTGGTACAAGTTCACCTCTTTAGTCGACCCAACCAAGCAAACTAACCAAATTAACCTCCCTGTTAAACTAGCCAAAATTGAACACACAGACATACATAAAAAAACGGACTGTCGCAAATCCCCATGGCTTTTAAACCAGGGGGATAAAAATAAGGTGCAATTGTTGTACAATTAACACATTTTTTATTATTATTTTAACATAAAACAAATCTTATAAACATAGTGATTATTAAATTTAATGTAACAATGATGATATATAGAGTACAAAAAATTGAAACGACAAATCATTAAATCAACACAAAAAAGATTTAAAACAAAATTACCATCTATTACTAAAAAACCAACTTTCTTTGTTGTTTGTTGGTTTGTTTGTGTGTTTGTCCGGCTATGCAGTTTCGAATTTAGCATTTCGGCATATGAATTTTGGATGTGGTGGAGAGCTCCGACCCGTACGAGGTTTGTGGTCACGTGTGAATGGGGTTCATTTGGGGTCAAAGGTCATCCAGAGGTCATGATTGTAAATTGGACGTGCTATGGACGTATGGATAGGAGTTGTTTTGGTATGGGGTGAGAGTTCGCAGTACGAGTTTAGTGGGCCACGTATTGAGGGGTCATTGGGGGTCAAAGGTATCCAGGGTCACCAAGCGGTCTACTCTGCTAGCGGGGGGGGGGGGCTCCCCACTCGTTAGTATATTGAAATTAAAATAGACAGTATTCCAGGGGGGTTCTCACATTTAGTTTGGGTATAGGTGAAGCGAATGATTATGACGAATTTCCTGATGGCAGCGTTATGGCAACAGCGCTTTGCCTACTTGTGTAAAGGCGCTATATAAATCTCATTATTATATATTTATTTATTTATAGCGGGAGGCCCAGGGCTTCGGCGGGATCCAGATAGTTGAGTGAACGGGGCGACAGCGATCACTGAAACTAAGCCATCACTGAAGAAGTGAACACACTATGCATGGCGACGAGACTGCACCAACCGTTTAATCCCTGAACTGTAGGACTCCCCGAGTCGCAAATTTGTATTTTTCAAAACTGAATACCTCAAATTCCCTACCTATCATATCCGATCGCTCATAATAGTTACCGATTTCTAAGAAACGTCAACTGGAATATTTAATCCCGTAAACTTTCCGATATTTTATTTTATTTTTCTCGTTTTTTTTTAAATAATAAAACTTCAATATTTAATCCGTATAAGTTCCCGTGTACTTTTTTTAAAATCAAAAGTAGGCCTACTCCCCCGGGGGTAAAGCGTAGGTTCCCGAGTTGCAACATATTTTTCCATAATCCTCAAAATCCCATATAATGTTATCGCCATGTAGATGCCCCCCCCCCCCCGTCACAACATCCCTTAGTCGTATTTTTTATTCATCGTAGTTTGCAGCTTATCTGAGCCTTAGGCCTATATAGTTCCTATTTCTAAATCTTAACACGTCAATTCATTTAACCCCGTAATTTTACGCTATATTTTATTTTAAAAAACTGTGGACGTGGGGTGATACCGTCTAGTATCCATACACGACAATCAAAGCAACTAACATAACATTTCTTCCTTTCCCCAAACCGTTTGCACTTAAGAGCCTGTAAGTTATTTGCGTACCGCATATAGCGTCGTAACGCGTAATAGCCCGTTGGCACGGAAACCACCCGTTCTTAAAGTCCACGCATACGCGCCGCTTAGTAACGCGTACAAACACATGGTTGCCACGCGTAACCACCCGTCGCAAGCCCCACGCATTACGCGCCGCTTAGTAACGAGTACAAACAAATGGTAATTAATCATAGCAACCGAGCACATTTCGTTGATTTTTCAGCCATTCTGAACGGTTGGGTCCAAATTAGCGGTTTACCCGTACGGTATCCTCACGCACCTTACACGTGAATTTGGCGCAAAATGGATCGCAAACTGGCGGAACCTTTTGCGAATATACCCATCATACCTACCTCCATACAAACATTAGCCATTATAGATGATAAATATTAGGCGAGGCAAAGATTTCTTGTATTCGTTTTGATCGAAATTTCTGACATCACAAGCATCTCCGATATTTTTTATATCAGAATTGGATTCCTGGAAAGATTTTTGACGTTTGAGTGATTTAAGATTCGGTCCATCATCGCGAGCTTTACGGTAAATATTACAAAATGATCCAATGTGTGACGCAATCTTCACGCGTCAGCTTTGTTAGAGTCCCTTACGTAACGGCAATTACGAATATTTTAACGCGTCTGGGAACTTTAACTTTTCAATTCAGCTGCCGTGATTTTAAGAATTACCAGAAATGAGTTTGTGACACTGACCGTCGCGTCCTCGTAGCTAGAGATCACATGGGTTCATGTACAGACTTACGGTTGTTTATCCTCTATTTGTGATGAACAATATTATTTTTCTTTTATTCTGTAGTACATGGAGAAACGATCTTAGAAGGGAAGCCCCTTGTTTAATTATGCAAGAGAACAGTTGCTATATTGAAATGATGCATGTGTTTATGCTTACAGATCATTCTATAAAGTGTCATCTACTAATATATTTGGATTTCCAGCTATGTTGCAAACAAGATTGTCCCATGTGGGTTTTCCAATGATTCATCATTGATTTTTTAATGGATAAAGATTGCATCATAATATGATATCATCACTGTTGATCCGACTTGGTTAATGAAATGATTTATGGTAAGGATGATTTAGCATAGTGTTTATAATGAGAAAACTAAGTGTCATAATTTATAATACGGACCAAAATTGCAAGTAAAAAATAGCCAGTGCCGAGTAGTTAATTTTGTCTATAAGTGATGGATCTGTGTGTACCAGGATAATTTTAGATCACCACAGGGATCTCAAAACTAATGTGTCTTCTGCGGTCTTTGAAGCATTTGCGACGATGGGATTCGTCGGGAGTTTTCATATCCCGGACTGCACGACTGATATACTGGGCAATATTTGAGGGACGATCGACCTATATCATGGTTGTACCAAGGACCTGGCTCGTGATACATATACTGACATCACGCATCCGACAACATCCCCCGCTGAGCTATTGTATTTATGATGTTATTGTTTCATAGAGTCTCTTCAACAGACTTTAGTTAGGCGTCTGTGGAAATTTGATATTCGGGTTTAAAAATTTATAAGGTTTTAAAACAAAAATATGTGACCGGTTTAGAAGTTTTTTCTGGTGACGGTTTCGGTGGTATAAAAGGGACCATTTTAGACAACATTTTCTACACGGTAATACGATTTTTCTTGGGAAATGCGAAGTAAATGTCCGTGTTTTGAAATGGCATCAGTTGCGTGGACCTGAGGTGGTGTAATCCCTGCACATCGGCGGGAGTTTTGCTGGCTGCTGTGTACTGACATGTCTTGAATCAAAGATTATCGATCGAAGCACCCAAAGATAAGGTTCAGGCCCGTAGCCATGAATTTAGTGGGGGTGCGGATTTGCCAGAAGTGGACCTTTTGCGACCAAAACAACCATTTCGTTTCTTTCCGCCTCGCTGCGCTCGCTGGTTACCCAAGTTTTTTCCAATTCGTCTCCAAATTCTGAAGGGGGGGGGGGGGTTAGGTGACTGACCTCATCACAGCGGGATAAAACAGGATAATAACCCATCCATGCGGTGATACAATAGTATTATCGCTGCTTATACATGCACCACAACCCTTGAAAAAACATAATTTAGGCAAGCGGGCAAATTTTAAAACTTTAACATTACAAAGTGGGACCTAATATACAAAGCGGACCTTCAACATCATAAAGCGGACCTTTAAAGTTGCACAACCCCCCCCCCCCGCACCCCCTGGCTACGGCCCGGATAGGTCACTCCCTCTACTTTGTAACCCGCAAACGAATGTAACACTTCTCCGTGCGCAAATTACCTATCAGCTGCCAGTTGGTGCTATTCCAAAAGTAGCAAGCAGACCGGGGCCGACCGCGAAATAGCAGACGTTGAACTCTCTTTGGGTTTTGACACGAAACACATTTTTGTCTCGGGGTACAAAACGTGACGGATAATGTTCGATTCTTATTGTCTCCCTATATTCTAATGGAAATCCCCAACAAAGTAACATTCTGCTGTCTTTAATTGTCTTTAGGAATTGAAAATGAAATTGTTATAATGCTGTAATTATTCAAAGCAACCCGCGGCGCAATAGCACGAACACTTTTGAACTTCGGTCGACATTGCTCCCAGTGAAATCTACGAGTCGTTGATTTTACCTACCAGACACTAGGGACGTCCTTTCCCATGGACTCTGCTTCCGTTACACAAATAGGGGGAGTGTCCTATCTTGCTTAAGACGATATCTTTGCCTTGAATCAAGGTGGCCGTCCATTATTGGAAAAAGGCTACAGGTATGTTAACCCACATCAAAACCGGTCAGGCCTCCTAATTTCAGCTATTTTACATTCAATTTAGACGCAGTGCCCACATTTTGCCCCATAGTAACCACCACCCCTCTCTTGTGGCTACACGCATCCGCGGGTCTCCGGCAAGACATTCAAGGTTTGCACAGTTATAATTTTTTTCTTAGTTTTCCCGTATTCTAGCTAGTATTGGGACTCGTTTCATTTGATCCAAAACTTCTGGTGGCGGTCTACAAGGGATTCAGCGTGTATACGCACTCTGCCATAAGAGCAGACTACGTCCTCCAGGGGTAGGACAGCCACTTACAGACACTATCAGTGATTTTGAAAACTATTTGAAACTTGCATGAATAGCTTCAAAGTGAAGGCTAGTCTGTAGAATTCTCCATAAGTTACCTTTTCCAGCTGTAGAATTGACAGAAAGGAAGAAACGGCTAGTGTTCCAATATACGATTCTCCATATCAATTACGTGTGTATTAAGTGTCCGTTCGGACAGTATGACTAAAATCTCCGATTCTGTCCTTATTAGGTTTGCTTCTGGTCTTATCATTTGCAGGTATGTTAGGATACCTGTACTTGTGGCATACATGTTCAAAAATCAGATTTTGATGATTTTTTCGATTTGCTGATTTAGCAAAATCACCGATAGTGTCTTTAACAGTCACGGTGAATTCAAATCGGCATCAACATCCGGTGTAACCTGAGTGCTAATCTTTATCAAAAGCTTAACGGTAGCACGGAAGGAGTGTGCTCTTACACACATCGTACAAAGACTTGACTAAGGGCTCATACTGTTATTGGAAATTGCCTATTTTCCAGCGAGATCAATCCACTAACCTCGACATGGTTGACTTCAATAATTTCTCAGATAGTTTTAGTTCTGTACAATTAGCTTAGGCCTGAATTAGACGATACATGTCGCTGAATTATAAGCAGGAAAATTTTAATGTTGTGTGTTGACGAGCTCCACCCTAAGCAAGAATTGAAGACCTTCGGCAGGTGAACGTGAATTACCTTACCTTACAACAGTAGCAGAGATAAAACTGAGGCAGCGGATGCGGGGACAGCCCGATGTTCCGAAGGATCTTTGGTCGCAAAAGGTTTGTTTGTCCGACGGGTTTGTGTTGTTCCGATGTAAGAAACCTACGGGGGAGGGTTTCTCCGAGTGGTGTGGGGGGGGGGGGGTTTTTTCTTCCGAAGGCCGTAATTCTAATAAAAAGGGTCATTTGTCCGAGTCGGTCGATTTCCGAGGATTTTTGTTCCGAGGGTCTATATTCCGAAAAAAGGAAAAGGGCTTTTGGTCCGAAGGGTCGTTGTCACAAAGCATGATCGGCTGTCTGACCTGTGGTACCTTCGGTTATACATCACTAACCTCAGAGGGCGATGTGGCCGAGCGGTCTAAGTCGCTGAACCGTCGGCATTCCTACCCCTGAGCTACGTTTCAATTGAGTCCCCTTTGTATTCTTTCTTTAATATCACCCTACTCGAAATTAAAAGAAATCCTGCTTGAAACCTAGCCTTGGGAAAGTGTACACACATTCTGAAAAGTCCACTGCATCGAAAAAAAATTGACACTTCTCTTCTAATGTAAACCGTGAAAACTTCACTCCCCAAAAGAAGTGAAACCTCTTGTAAAACCCACTCCAAAATGAGTTGTTTTACTTTAACAGCACATTCCCACTCAAAGAGTGGATTTCCCTTTTTCGTGTTGTCCTTCGTTTCCTCCTCAAAGGGAGTTGTCCTTCGTTTAACTTCTCAAAAGGAGTTGTCCTCGTTTAACTCCTCAAAGGGAGTTTTGTCCCTTCGTTAACTCCTCAAAGGGAGTTGTCCTTCGTTAACTCCTCAAACGATTGCATAACATCCCTCCTTTTTGGATGATTTTCACTCTTTTTGAGGAAATTCCTCTTTTTAAGTAAACACTCTTTGGAGTGGGTTTATAATCACTTTCACTTTTTTGAGAGTGAAATTTTCACTCATTTACATAGAATGTTCTATTTAGTCAACCATACTATTTAGTCAGATTTGTGTATACTATTCGCGAACACACAACCATGACATGGCCGTAGCATGCATGCCAGGAATTTATTGGGGAGGGGGTGCAGGGGGGTGCGGACGTCGAAAAAAGGACTAACCCACTTGAAATTGTTGTTTTTGGAGTGACTCTATGACAAACATTTTTATCACCAAGAAGTGGACTTTCTTGTCAAAATTTCTGTTCAATTTTAGACCTTTTTATATCAACAATTAAGCAAAATGGAGCCTTTTACCCCTTTTGTGGAATTTTCCCCCTGCGTGGCCACAACACATAAAACAACGACCGTTATATTTCGTTAATAGTTACTCTCCATGGGTTCCCGTTTTGTTGCAGCGCATTACGAATTATCTCAGAAATAATGGCAAATATAGCAAAGAGAGCTCATTGCTACTTGAGAACTTTTATGGATGTTAACATTTATCCCCAAAAGTTATTATATCAATAAAGGTCAAATTTTCAATCTGAATTCGAATGCATGAAATCATTTCCATACGGCATGGTCCATGCTTGTAAATCGATACTACCTTTGTCCTCAATCGAGTTCCTAAAGTGAAATCAAACGTTAACAATATCTGGTGACTAATATCTAAAAGTATCTTCTTTCTTTAATATCTCATTGAAGCTTCTGTTAATTGATACACAAAGAGTTAGGCGACATGTAAAATCAAACAGAAAACTAGCCCAGGTGGAATTTACATCAGTTTATTAAAGTGGTATGTAATATAATTGACATGATTGATGAGATCAGGAAAAGGAAAAGAAAAATGCAGCTAAGAATACAAAAGTTTATTTAACCTTTTTGTTTACCAGGTCCCCACATCTTACGTTGAACAAAACGTCAGACAAAAATAATTTGTTTTCAGAAAAGAATAAAAAGGGCCTTTCGCATAGTGCCTCTTTTTGTTTTACGACGTGAAAGAGCGCGGATTTCTGAGATAACTTTTCATGACTGTATCTACACTTTGCAAAAAATAGGTTGGAAAACCAGTTATATTAATTAATTTGTCTAGACACATTTTACATTAGCTTAAGATTTTCAACCTTCGTTTCACACATAAAGCGTTTTAACGTTGGGAAGATTATGCACGCATAGAAGAGATCAACGTGTGTTCGCTTAACAAAATCTGCAGGGTTTTCGACCGACAAACAAGATTTTTCGGTTAAAAAAACACATTTTTCGGCAAGAAACCAAGTTTTTCGAACTCTTGATTTTCAAATCGATAACCTTGTTTCCTAATAAAAACCAAAAAAATGCTTATCACTTCGATAAGCAGGTTTTTAAAAACTAGGGTTTTCGATTTAAAAAACCGAGTTACTCGATAAAACTAGGTTTATCCAAAACCTAGCTTTGCGAATCGAAAAACTTGGTTTATCAAATTCATTAGCAAGGTTTGAAAAAACAGGTTTTTTAGACGATCAAAAGGTTTATCAAAACCTTTTCGAAAAAACTTTCGAATGCACAAATCTGGTTTTTCAAATCAAAAACCGTGTTCGTCGAATCTATAGGTAGAGTTTTAAAAAACATGGTTTCATTAAAAAAATGTGTTTTTTTTCGATGATTAACTTGGTTTATCAAAAACATAGCTGAGAGTTTTCGATTCGAAAAACCAAGTTTATTAATTGAAAATTATTTAATTTAAAGAATAAAACTAAATTTATCAACAACTTGGCTTTGCGAATCGATTTTCAAATAGGAAAAAACTTGATATCAAACTCGATAAGCATGTTATTCGACCGATAATCTATAGGTATATCACAAACCCAGCTTTCGAATTAAACTTTTTTTTCTATTCGAAAACACGAGTTTTCTATTTATTTGTGTAAAAATAAGCGCTCATAGGCGGTATAATGCACAATAGAGGCGAACCCATTTTTTTTGAACGAGAAACCATTTCGTACGAGAAACAGTTTATCCAAAAATGTAGCTTTCGAATTTCAAATCGAAACAAAACGGGTTTATCAAATTAGCTAGCAAAGTTTGAAAAACCTGTTTTTTTTTTTGAAATACGAAAACCCAGGTTTCTGGCTGCTTAACCCATTTTTTTAATGCTGATATATATATAAACTAGGGTTTTCTCGTTCATTGTGCAAATACTGGCCATGAAAAGTAACTATTTAATTGGGGAAATTCTCAGTTTTAAATGAAATAACATGAGGTTACATGAAGTTCAGTTGCCCAACGTCAAAAGTTAGTGGAGTAAATGGAGCCCGATTCCCATTTTTTCACACGATTTTGTTAATAACAAAATAAATAAGTCGCCAATTCAGTTCATCGTTGTGATTGGTTTCTTTTTTCATTGTTAATTGTGGCTTTAGACGAAGCGCATAGAGTTGTTCGTAATAAGGATGCGGAATTCAGTGCTTATTTGCCTCAGTGATAAGTCTTTTCTATTGACGGGCTTCAGGAATACCTGGCTATTTGAGTGACTCAAATGCGTCGTTGTATATACCGAAACCATAGATGTCCAATCAAGTGGTTGCAGAGCTTCCATCCGGAAGGTTTAGGTATTTCAGGTTTCCAAGACAACATGCTCTCTTTGAAGGAATACCAGTGGCTTCGCAGTACAGGCGCATCATTTCCTTTGGGTGAGATGTAAGGTCGCTGGCAGCAATATTACATATTTCTGCTTCCACATTTGGTGACATACTCATCAAGTCATACAGCTCTGTGTAGGTGCATCCTTCAGACAGTGAAGACTTTAACGAAGGCATTCCAGTCTCGTTACACCCTCTCAAAAGCTTTAACACGTGTGCTGGATCTCGATAAGAAAAGTGTGGGGAAGCATCTGAGCATTCAAAATTACCCGCCAAACCGTACGCCATATCTTTGACAAAGTATAGTTCTTTCTAGTATTTTTTCCATTTCCTCCTTCACATACCTGTACGTGAATTCAGGTTCACCTATAATTGTCTTCCAATCTGAGGGTTTGGTATAGTCTGCTCTGGGCCCAGTGAACTGCCGACAAGTAAATCAAAAAAGATCTCCTGTCTTCAACATCAGCCCAATAAATTTGCAGACGACTGCAGACAACGAACGAGGAACGCACCACATTGCAACGCTTAAAAACTAGATGGAGGTTTGCCATCCATCTCAAATGTTCAAGATTCAATGAGGATATCAATTAAATGTTTGAAACAACCACCAGGTTAAGTAGTATTGCTGATTGTGAATGCGTCGTATACAATGTGTGGACTGTCTGAAGTTTCGTTTGGGGACATATGTGTTTACGGTTCACGACTTTATGGTGCATATTAAAATTATACTGGTATTTTGCCAGGGAGCCAAGGCCTTCACGGTTGCTATCCTTTTAAGTTGTTATTAGAGCAAAACTTATGGCATATGAAACAATGTGGGGTAAAAAATCCAAAACCTTGTGATTTTTAAATATTATTTTTTGTTGTTGAATGTAAAAATAGAATTGCCGATGGGGTTGACACGCTCACGGTAAAATTAATAAAAATATAAATAACCTTTGAGCGAAAAACGATTTTTGGTTTCAAATGAGGGATCATCGAAATCTTAGTTTTCGGTTTGGTTTCATAATGAAAAACTTGGTTTGCAAATTATTGGCCTCTTTACTCCTCGAAAATCTTTGTTTTTATACGGTTCACTCAAAAATATATTTTTTCTATTAAAACGTTGTTTATCGATCGGTATATACCACAATCGTCACATTGCCTATGAAAACTAAGTTTTAAATAAAAAATCGTGTTTGATTTTTTTTTTCGGCCCCAACCCACCAAGTAATTATTTAGCCCAACAATATATTGATAATTTAACCCCAGTCGGTTTGTTCAAGCTGTCGGTGTAGTTTCTGTTTGTGAAATTTATGAATGACAACCGATACTAACATTGGCCATACAAGTCATAAGAACCAGAATTTTCTACTTAGGAGAATTCCAGCCAATGATAATGCTCCTTATAGATCTAATTTCTTAAAAGATTGAATCTGATTGGATAATATGCCTTCGGAACTTATTTAATTTCTCTAGGAGAAATGTATTCTCTAGGAGAAATTCAATTTCTCCTAGGTGAACTGAATTTTACCTTAGAAAATTGCAATTTTTCCTATAGGTGAAATTATATTCCTGGCCCCGCCGGTCCATAAGTTATAATTATGCATGCAGAAATTAATCAATTTCTTCTTGGAGAAATAAGGGCAACGGAGAGCTCTCATTGGCTGAAGTTCTCCTAGGAGAAATTCAGGGACAAAACAAGGGCTATCATTGGCTGGAATTCCTAGGAGAAGTTCTAACCAATGAGAGCGCTCCTTTTGGCGGAATTTCTCCTAGGAAAAATTCCAGCCAGTGAGAGCTCTCCGTTTGGTGAATGTCTCCTCGCAGAAATTCGGTATAATGAGTCTTAAGGCCACCTTTATAGTATTTATTTTCTCCTAAGAGAAATTTGATTAACCATCTTAAAAACGGGATGTACATGTGGAACTGTATTTTTGTGAACATTTCATATACAATCTTGCAACCAAGGTTTTTTCTAAATCACAATTGTATGAGGGAGTCCAAAAATCATGGTGTCATTTTTTAAAATGTGTTTCCTTTGTATGGAATTCTAGGGGCAAAAGTTTTACAAACTGGTTTTTATAAGGGGGAAAAAATATAAAGGGGGCAAAATGTGTTTTAAATTAAAGTATACCATCATTTCAGTCCTTTTCAAGGATTACAGAAAGGTATAGTTTGCCCTACCTGAGTGTTATAGTACAAGAGGTTACAGGAAAATGGTTCAGGTCACACTGGGGGTAAAATTTCAGATTCATCGGTTTGTTTCTCAAAATGGTGCCAATGTTTCGTCTTACTGTACAGAAGCCAAAAATATAAAGGTCGCGTTGTCAATGATGTTTCGATACTTAATAAGAGGGCAATATGGCCGTGGTCCACATGGAGACCACTAGTCATATCCCTAAAAGTCTCACTTTGCAAGGTGAAACACAGAATTATATACATTTTCTATTAAGTATGACCAATGAACGATTTTAAAACCAGTTTCAACAAAATCGGACCATCTATAAATAATGACCTTGAACTTTCTTGAGCCTATTGTACTAAACAATAGGTCGTAATATGGCAAACATACCTTTTTAGAACCTTATGGCAGCCGAACAGATGGTTATAAATTTAAAAAAATTTTGATTTAAACACTTTTATTGTTTACCCCTGTACAAATTTTTGCCCCCTTATAGAACACCTAAGAACACATTTTAAAAAATGACACCCATGATTTTCAGATTCTCAATAAAATTCTGTGTGGAAAAACATTGGGTCAAAAAATTGTATATGAAAAAAACTAAACCAAACCATCCATTACATTTCCCCATGTACTAGGAGCTGTAATTGGCTATTTATCTTACCTATGAGAAATTAAGATTAAGGAGCGCTATTATTGGCTGGAATTTTCTCCTATAGGAGAAATTGAATTTCTGGTAGTTATGACTCGTATGGCCAATGATACCGCTCGGTGTTGCTGCACAATTTCAATCATAAAATGCATTTTGGTGATCTGCTTAATGAACTGTTAGAGATAGAAACAGATAGAATAGAAGCAAACACTAACCAAAATCAAAATTTTCTACTAAAATATCAGCATTACAAATATAAATGTTAAAACCAAAGTTTGGTGTTAAATTTCATTCCCAGAGGGGTGATCCCGTATAATTCCAAGAGGGTGGTTAAATTACAGAACACCATCAGTTTGGCACCGGCAGTGTTTAAAAAATTAACACCCAAACATGTGGTTGTAAAATTAACACCAAGTAATATCATACTTGATTCCAGAAGGGTTGTAAAAAAATAACAGCGAAATATAATTTTTTTTAAAATAATAGAAATCAGAATTATATTGCTCTCAGTGGTGTCATTTTAATGATTTCATTTGATTGCGAAGTCTCTCCCCCTCTCGTATTAATTATTCGCGGCTTTTCTAGATTGGACGGAAAGAAAGCACTGACTGAGGGACTACAAATGCATATGTGACATGCCGATTTTGTCTCTAATTTTTGCTAATGCTAAAGATAGGTATATCAACACATAATTCTTTGTGAAAAAGAGACCTTTATTAAACATGTTAAAGCGGTCTTGGAGATTAGGCATTTTACGACGGCTTCTACATCTAAAAAAAGTCGGAAACCCCGACTTTTGTTAGTAAACAAAGAAAAAAAAAACTCAGAATTTCATAAAATTCAAAACGGGCGTGTGACGCTTAGCCAACTTACAGGAGCCTTAGTACTACACTTCCCAATACAACAGTGCAAAAAACCGGACTTTGAGGAAAATAGGGGCGCCAGCCGCGCGATTTGTTTACATTGTGCAAGGAAATCGACTAATAGTGCTAAGTAAATTGATTTCCGTAATCTTTTTGACCAATGAATTAATAATGCACACCAATGAACTCTACAACACGGATCAGCGGGCATGACGCACAGTTTGAATGGTCGCCGAGGTCACAACAGAAGTGCTTTTTTCTACCTTGGCATATGGCGGGAAACAATGCATTACACCTGCTGGTGCACATATCCACACAGATGTTCTATTATCATACAAAATTCCTAACTTTGACAGGTGTGTGCATGTTCCCGCTACATATTACCAAGGTAGAAATCAACTTCCTGTTGTTTCAACGGCGACTCAGACCAGCATCCATGTGTGGAGGTTCAGTGGGTACACCCAGTAAATTCTCATCAGTACAGTGTTTGGGGTAGTAAGAATTCAAATAAGGTACAATTACGATCTATGTCTATACAGTTTGAATACTATATAACTATATGGATTGAAGGTCAACACCGGCGGTTAAGGTCACATGCTTCGATTTTCATTAAATTGATTAAACATGTCTTCGGCTGGTCATAAAAAAAACCAAAATGTTTATTGAGTTCCCGGAGGTTTCCTGTAAATTTGAAGACATTCAGTAAAATTTCCAGAATTAAAGCCACTATCAGCGATAAACAAACCCATAGGCGGACTGCCATAGACCTGCTGTTGGAATTTTCCACATGGGCCGCTGGGAAATGGGCCACATTGGGCCGGTCAAGTAAAAAGAGAAGGAAGGAAAGAAAATCAGAAAAAAATGAAAATAAAAAAAAATAAAAAGGATGTATAAATAGTAAAAGAAGTTATAAGTCAATGAAGCAATTTCAACTGCTTTTCAGGAGGCCGTGGTAAAAGTAAATTTAGTGTTAGGCTGGTGTGGCAGGAGATATTGTCCTCCGGGCCTCACTAGTCCGGGAACAATGGTGAAACAATAGGGCAATCGATTCAGTTTGACTCTGCACGCAACATTAGTTCCACGCTTTATCGTTGTCGTCTATGGAGCCCGGACTATGAATCCTGCCGGACCATATCTCATTGGAGTCAACGAAGCTGACACCTTCCATCTGAGTGGGAATAGGAAGCTCAAGCATTTACGATTTTGCTGATGGTCTTTCATCGATATTTCAAGAAAGTACAAGCGTTGGCCAGCTGGCAGTCCGTAGAGAGTTGGGGCTGTATCTACTCGATTTAACAAGTCTTTCTTTAAAACGCTTTGAATTCACTATCAATACATGTTTATTAAAGAAAATCGTAAGGCCTTTGGCCGATCGCAGGCCCGATTGGAAAAAGAAAGTGCACACTGTACCGATGATGTGGGGTATGGGCTGAGACTCAGCTACATTTTTGTTGATATTAATTGGACTGAACTATTGATCTGATATTACAAGCTTGTGACATCAAAGAGATCCCATAGGTTCCCGTAAACGAACTCCCCCTTAAAAAGGTATTTTAATAGCTTCAACAAATCGATGACCATCATGCAAAGTATTGTAGTCCAGGAACTCTCAAACACCTAATGTGATGGTAGCAAACTATCTCTCCATATATTTTTGGTCTAATTAACATGATTAATTTTGAATTTCGTGACTGGAACGCCACCAACCATGGTTCAAGTGATGTAAACTTCCGTTAAGTCTGTAATCAAACTTATCTTGCATGCTTACAAGAAAAGACTCAGCCATATTGACTCCTAGTACTGATTGTAAATATTAATGTTAACAGTGTATTGTAAGGCCGGTGACCTCGATATACCGATGAATAAATTCTCTCATTAGGAAGAGCTGGCTGTTTCAATCAATTGTTGATAAAAGATTTATCCAGCACTTATATGATCCCCTCACTAAAACCAAAAATTACACTGGACATGCTACCTATAGAAGAGGAAGACTACGGCTTTCATTGCCTCAAATGACAACAGAACTGATGTCAAGGTATAACCAAACCCACTAGGTTCTAGGCAGACCCTTGATGCCGCTAAGGCTGGGCTCTGGTGATGCCTACCGTGGTGCTTGCGAAAACATTTTCATATCCCAGAGAAAGCCTTCCAGATTGAAGTGCACAGGGGAGCGCTTCACACCCTAAACTTGAAACAAGCATGCTGCTGCCTTAGAGGTCCTGTGGAGCTAGCCGTCAAGAAGCTACCCATCTATAAGCATTAAAGGTGACAACTGAAGAGCGCCTTGACACATAGTTTCAACACTTTAGTTCTCTACTTGGCAACCCGGTTCAGCGTTCAGAAGTAACGCCAACCTTGATAAATTTCTTTAATCACAAGAGTGCAGACACCTTTTCCATCCAGACTGGACCTTCACCCTCTAAGAGCTTCAAACTGCCTGAAGACACTGCACAACACCAAGACCCTGGTCCCGACAACAATCCCCGCAGTAATCTGCAAGATCCATCCACTATTCATGATCACTCTAGAATTTTTATAACGACATTCCCTCCAGGGGGCAAACCATTCTCCTTTTTAAAATCGTTCCTCACTCGCTACAAGCAAGCGACCGTCCAATACCCTAAATTACAGAGGAATCACACACTGTCACCACTGACTTCTAAGATATACAACTCAAAATCACTCCTCACTTAGAGCCCATTCTCAGACGGAACTAAGTGGTTTTCGGCAAAGCAGATATACGTTACACTACCCCCAGATAATTGCCTCAGAAGGATCTGAGGCTTTTGACAGTGTCCACCGGAGTGTAATGCTCATGTTCTCAATAACTACGATGTCCCAGATGAGACTGTCGGCAATTGCCATCATGTATGACAACCCATAGAGCTTTGTACAGACCATGTACGGGCCCACAAAGGAGCTCCTAACAACTACTGGAATCCTCCAAGGATATACCCTTGCTCCCGATCTCTCTTGGTAATCGTGGTTGATTACATCCTCTGACATTATGAACGACAAGGGATCACCATCAAACCCAAACGTTCTAGACATCACAAAGTCATCATCTCACAAGACCTTGACTATGGCGCAGACGCTCTAGCCTCTAACAGCGATCTGATTGGATGCAACAATCTACTACACAATCACTTGATAATTCTGCATACAAAGTCGGCCAACAGCTAAATTCCAAAAGATGAATACATGACCGTCGATACTGTCGATGAGGAAGAGAACATCAACCTATCTGCACTAACATCCATTATCCACTCAAAGAGGCTCAGGCAATACGGGTCCTATGTTGTCGACAGCAAGAAGACTTCCTGTCACCAAGAATAGCTTAGATGCCTCTAAACTACACTAATTATGGCAATCTAGTATCTCCAATTCAGAGCCTGTGGAGAGAGAGAATCCTGTTATATGAAATGAGAGACCTGGACCATGAAGACAGGAGCTGGGCAGAATAGACTGGATGCACTTACACACCGTCTCCTTATGCGAGTACAAAATATGCCCTGGCGTGAGCACAATCCAAAGCACAGATATATGGCATTACAACATCCCTCCCCTTCCCTTTCATCATCCTCTGTCGCCCCAGCGCCAGCACGATTTTTGCTGGTCCTGTAATTCGGCGAATGATGATAATAATAGTCTCCGGATGTCACAGAATGCCTGGAGGTTACCGATAGCATGTCCAAATAGAGGTCGTCGCTCCTTTAACCAAATTGATGTGATTGCTCGAGCACATCCAGCAGATACTAACATCCCCACTTAAATAACGGACGGGAAATTTGGCGCTAGGTAAACAGATCTCGTCCTGCAGCCGCTCGGAATAGTTACCGGGTTGTTATAAAAGTCTTTAGTTCCATGTTCTTTATAGGGCAATCTACACGGAGCGCAGTTCCAGATCCGATGCGATCACCGAGATCCAGATCACAGATCCAGATCCTCATGGATAAACCGTTTAGAGCGACTTCAAACAGGCGTCAGTGGTGGCGAAAGTAACAGCGCCCTTTCGAAGCGTAACGTGTACAAATTCTAACGCGTAACCTTGGTGATCGAGCATCTTCACGCGTAACTAAAAGTACGCGCTAAAGTGCAGCGAACCACTAACCAAGCGTGTACACACCATTACGCGTTTGCAAAGCTCTGGATCAAGTTTGGCCGTTGCCCTTGTAGACGCAAACTGATACGAGACTGGATCCGATCTGGATCCTATCCTGGAATCTGCGCTGCCGTGGTAGATTTGCCCCTACTCTCACCGGCAATATGCCACTACTACTCACAACTAAGTAGGGGCCGCGCGCCCAGAGTTGGCCCATTCCATGTAGATGAAAAAATCGAAAGCAAACATGACATATTAAGTTGAGAAGCTCTAAAAGCCACTTGAATGAAATCATCTAAGGGAATATTTATAGAACCATTCTCAATACATATTTTTTGCTTATATAAACCCAAAACGACTGGAGGAGATTTACTCCGTTTTGACTCAAAATTGAGAATGAAAAATAATGGAGTGGTGTCCTTCATGCAGCGTTAGAAAACGTGTATGGGTTAAAATCGGATCATCTACCTTCAATCTTGTGGAATGTTCAATCAAATTGTTTATTGTCAGATATTTGCGTATTGTATTACCTAGTGTCCCTAATTATTTTCATATGTTCTGGGCCGGTCTGGTAAAGTTTTTCCACGGCCGGGATTGCCTCCCAGTCCGCCTCTGAACAAACCGCGCCCCCCTATTTTTCATCAAAAATCATTTTTTTGCACTGGTTTTGTATTGGGAAAATTTGTTGTAGTAAAGACCCCTGTAAACTGTAAAAAAAAAAAACCCTGTAAATTTAACCGGAAATCCTGGTATCCCATTCTACCCACAAAACCATTAAAAAAATTACAGTATACTGTAAAAATTAATTTAACACCACCCACTTAAAACATATATCTTTGTTGAGTTATACGAGATTGGTGAATGTGGGGGAAAAAAATCACTGACGAAACACCCTTAACTTAGTAGGCCTATCACAAATATTTACAGTGTTATTCTTTAAATTTACAGTTTGTTGTAAAATAATACATTAACTGTAAAAATATTTAAGTAATAGTTTGAATGAAATCCTGTAAAAAGCTCTATTTTTTACCGGGGTTTTGTTGGCAGAAATGCTTCCAGGATTCCCGATGAAAATTTACATATTTTTTCCGTAAATTTTAGATAATATGGCCGTAGTGTAGAATAATGTTGATACCCATTAGAATTCGAATAACCGCTCCATTTTAATTTATTCATCATAGCCTGGAAAATGAAAACATAAACTTTACAATTGTTGCTGTATTTGAAAATACCAGTCAAATCAACTGTATTTTTTACAGTAGTTCATCTGTAAATTGCACGGTTTATTTGTTACAGCGTAAGTATTCTTCTTCTGCGTATGAGGCAGCGGCTAAATACACTGTTAAAAAAAAATGTCGGTAAATTTACGGAAATTTCTGGCAGCAGTATTTCAGTCATGTTTAGGGTAATAGTTCAGAAATTTCTTGTCAATTAACGGAACTTTGACAGTAATTTTACAGAAAATTTGTCTCATATTATGGAAAAACATATGGTTGTATTTTAACAGAATTTTTCCTAATTTAAAATACGTAACCAAAAAAAAGTCCGGAAATATTGCTGCCGAAACTTTTTGAAATATTTCCGTTTAATCACATTTTTAGCTATTTTTTATGTTTTTTTGTGTTTATTTTTATTGTTTTCTAAAACAGATTTTTCCGTAAATTTACGAAAATCTGTTTTCTTATGTCGAAATTTTTACAGTGTGATGTGTTGAAAACGGTGGAGCCAGCTCGCTGACAGTTGATGGGCTGGGGTTGGGACAAAGTCTATGTATCCGGTGGGCAAAAGGTAGTATGGCAATACATTGAGAATGTGATCCGCAGTCTGTGATGGAATATGGAGAACCACATTGGCAAACTGGCGATGGCCGCAGCCCATCGGTTTGCATCATTGCTGTTGAGGGTTCATTCTCCGCTAAAGTGTTCAAAAACGATTTTTTTTGTGTGTCGCTCACAGCATTCACAGTTTAAAGCCTGTTTGCTCGGTAAGAATGAATGCTTATTAATGTAAATGTAGATCTTAGGAGTTTGTTTTCAAAAATATATGGACTAAGAAGTGGAAACCGGGCAAGAAAGTATCAAGCAATAAGGCTTGATGCTGCCATAATTCTTGTTTTTCGCCATGGCGCCAGCCCAAATCCATTCGTTTAAATGTTGTCCCTGCTTGTTCATAGAGGCGCATAGTACAGGTACATGACATTTTTATAGCTTCTCTATTGCCTAATTATTCAAAGTTAAAAACACGATAATATTGGATTATTAAAGTTTCGTAAAGTTCTCTGAGAGCATATGTCGCCAATATTGCAGCGTACGTTACCATAATTCGGATTGATACAAAATTGCCAAAATAACGGTAAAAAGTTCAAATGTGCGATCAATCAAGGCACATGTCCATGTTATATTGTACAATTTGTTTGGCATAAAAATGTTTTTGAGTAACAATTTCAGGCCTTGGTATGAAAGAAATCCTCACGTTACGTTTCCTACCACGCGACAGATCCGTTACTTACCTCCCGCTGCCGCGGGCCTTTGCTAAACACCGTGATACATAAAGTCAAATACCACACAATCAATGCTGTTTATGATTGTAATACCTGATAAGATATAGAGAATAAGTCCTTAAAGCATGTACTTTTATCATGCTTTTATTCAGAACGGCACGGTTAAGAAAGGCCAGCCAGATACGTTACCACCCATGATACGTTCCTTAGGGGTGTAACGTTAGGCAATATACTAAAGATCGGATATTTTTAATATCACCCATGCATTGTTCCGTGTTCTGAAATATCAAAGTTTACTTTTTAATGATTTCAAGGAATTCATTAATGTTGATATTTGGTCATTTGTGAGACAAAACTTGAACAGGGGCTTTAAGCCACCGCTCCTGTTCGAATCCGTGTTAGATTGCTACCAGGTGGTAGTTCTGCATAGGTGTATAGTGAGTTGATCTGGTTTGAAGTGTCTAGCCAGGCAGTATCCACGTCTTTAAGATGTGAATGGGGAGCTGGAGAGATTAGCAGAAAGGTCGACGAGACAACAGTCTCTGTCTGCCGATCTGGTTTTTGCGATTCTTTGACAGTGCTACGCAGCAGGTGCTTGTTGTCGCACAGAGTCTTATTCACTAGTTTGTTGCGTGTGTGTTTTCTCCGAAGCACTGCAGTGCAAATTCCTGAAAGCAGTGTAGAAACCGGAGGCAAACCAGTAATGGTTTTTCTCAAGGTCCGTTTAGTGTGTCGCATCTCCTTTGTGCATGGTGAAGAGCTGTTGCAACCATGCTGGCCAAGCCCCAGGCTGGGGCGGCAGATTCAGCAGCGGCTGTAGACCAGAGCCAATGCGGTGGTGCGTACGTCGTTGGTCTTGGCACCGGCCATGAGGATCCAGCAAGTCGGCACAGAAGTTATTCCTCGAAGATACTTTGGCGCAATACGGACTCAAGGTGCTGCCGATAAGTACGCTGCCGGTCAAGCTTCAAACTCCCAAATAGGTTGGTATAGGATTGTATGGCAGTAGGCGCTCCATTGAGGTGTATTTGAAGCTAGCGATGAGCCTCGTTTGGTGTTGAGGGGAAAGGCAGTAGCGGTGGTCTTTGGCTTCGATCAGCTTCAGTCTCCAGGTATGCTGAAAGTAGGGCCATATCTGGTCAGTAATGTGGAGAAGGGCAAGATCGTCGCGTAGCCATATTGTCTAGATGTTGTTTGAGGTAAATCGATGATATACGAGTTGAACAGTATGGGAGCCAGTAAAGATCCTTGTGGTACTCCGTTCCTCAGACGACGCAGACGAATACTTCCGCCGCCACTGGTCTTGAGAATAAAGCTACTACGGTTTACAAGCATGTTACATGTAAATTGTACAAGGGTGACGAGAGGTATGCGTACTGAGAAGCTTGCGTGTCAGGCCTGCGAGGTCACACGGTGCCGTATGCTGCAGTAAAGGTCCACCAAGATGACGCATGCCTTTACGACGCTTTTCAAAGCTTTCCTCATATCATTTGTGAGTTTTGGTGGACAGTGCTCCGGCCCACGGCGAAATCCTGATGGTTCGTCAGGCAGATGGGGTGCGACGACGGGCTCCAGGAGGGCCAGTATCATCCTCTCAAGGAGTTTGAAGGAGACACACAGTAGTGGATATTGGGCGGTATGTCTTAGGGTTGTCGACAGGCTTGTTGGTTTGAGGAGTGCGAAGTAGCCCTCCTCCAGATCTTGGGTAAGGCTGGTTGGTAAGGAACATGTGTAGAACTAGCCATTCAAGACATCGTGGGGCACATTGCATCAGGAACTTGGATGGTATTTTATGGGCCTTTCCACTCTTTTAGTTGGGGATAGACAGAGGTAAGCTCATCTAGTGAGAAGGATGTTGAAAGTGATAAGCCACGCCGGGGGCTCGACGAAGGCTTTGGTGCTCTTTTGACAGAAAGCGAGTGTGAGCCTTACAATTTCTTGAATCGCTATTTGTGAGAGTTGCTCAGCAATTGAGTTGGCAGTAACTGGCATTACGATGGTTTGGAAATTCTGTAAGTGGTAAGCTTAACACACCGTATTTGCAAGAAAATGGGACGATTTTTTATGCATTGGTTACTATAAAAGTCGGATCCGACTTTTATAGTACACAAAAAAAGTCGTAAAGGGCATCTTCAAGCCGCTTTAAAATGATTTAGTGTCTGTTTCCACAAGAAGAGTAAGATACAGATTTTCCATAAATTGTCCAAGATCTTTAGTTTTTCACCAAGATTAACCATTTCGGAGGTCTGTAAGATTACGGGTCCACTGCAGTTTATTTCAATGCTACCGGTGTTATTTTTTTAAACGATTTTGTTTAACGTATCCTTTACTCTTTGCTTTGTTTTTTTTTTTAAAACTGTGTGCCATTGCGCCAAAAATATGCTCCAACACAAAACAAGAAAATGGTTTGCATTTAAGGAGCGGTCATTATTTACGGGATCCGACTTTTATAGTACACAAAAAAAGTCGTAAATGGCATTTTCAAGACCGCTTTAAAATGCTCAGAGTTTAGTCTGTTTCACAAAGAAGAGTAAGATACAGATTTTCCATAAATTGTCCAAGATATTTAGTTTTTCATCCAGATTAACCATTTCGGAGGTCTGTAAGATTACGGGTCCAGTTTATTTCAATGCTACCGGTGTTATTTTTTTTAACCATTTTGTTTATCGTATTCTTACTCTTCGCTTTATTTTTTTAAAACTGTGTGCCATTGCGCCAAAAATATGCTCCAACACAAAACAAGAAAATGGTTTGCATTTAAGGAGCGGTCATTATTTACGCCGGGGCGATGGATGATTTTTTTCGGCGAAAAACTTCGCATTCCCCACCTCGCTTCCGTTCAAAAAAATTCACATTCCCCCCGATTTCTCCATTTAAAAGTTTATATACCCCCCTCTCCGGGCACCTCTCCTTAATTAAAAATTCATATCCCCCTTGCTTACAATCTTTTTTGTATTCCCCTCAAGTCCTTCGCCCCCGGCGTAAATAATGACCCCTTCCTTATGTCCTTCTTCAAAGGCCATCGTAAAGGACGTTTCAGAGAATGATACAGGAATAATCAATATTATAGGCTACAACTTACAACATTCAAAAACACACACAGAAAAAACAGCAACTATAAAAACAACAACACTGTCATTTAAAACAGGGTGTTGGACCCATGTGGTTGGACCCCTCTGCTCGCTAGATGGCCGTCTACCGCCGTTGGTGGCGCAGTGCAAATCGTCATTTCCGGTCGTCTGCCAGTATTACGATACTTTGCGCGCTCAGGTTGTGGATCAATTTTTCGGTTTCTTTCGCATTTTTAACTGAAGAAACGCTCTAAGTTGCAGTTTTTTGTCCGATTGACAGAGAAGAAAAGTTCTTACTTACTTGGTGAGACAATCCTTCACTGCCTTAATCTTGATTTCTAAAAATTAATAGGACTAAGTTTCTGTGAGTGTGACATGGTGATGTGAATCGAGCAACGCATGCACGGCATGCGGGCACGGTCAGCATATATTATATTATAGTACACCACAATGCCATGATGCACGGCTATGCAGGGATTACTCATGTAGCCTCATACCACACACAATTGAAACAGCTAGTCTTGTAGTAGTAGTAGGAGGAGTTATGCAAGCTAGCGGCCTAGCTAGGACAGGTCTAGATACTAAGTCAAAACTCCAAGGGACCAAGATTAGAGTGGGCTCGCACTAGTACTAGTAGTCGGCTAGCATTGGTACTGGTAGTCGGTCTCAGTAACTTACCTAGCATGCTTAGCAGTAGCAAGCAATATAGCCATAGCATGCTGCTACTGCTTAGACTGTCTAGCTAGGCCCTAAGGTCCTAGCTTAGCCACATGCTAGCTAGGCTAGTACATGAGCTAGTAGTAGTAGTACGGTTAGCATGGAGGCTAGCGCCCGGCGGGGTCCCTCTAGGCCTAGCCCAGCCTAGCTCATCTGATCAGTTGGAAAGGTGATAAATCAGACATTCATAATACTGTACTATCATAGTCTAGTGGTATATGAATCATATTGATCGCGGTGAGACCTGTGAACTTGAAGGGAAAGCTGAATCGCGGACGGTGAAACAAATGCGCAAATGGCGTTTTTTACTTAGCCTCATGCCTAGTAAGAACAAGGCCTAGCTAGGGGTAAGTTAACGTGTGATCATGAACTATCCTATAGTTAACACCAGGTTTTACAGGGTTGAAGCACCGTAAAGAACAAAGAACATTTTGATGCAGAAAATGACAAACTTCCCAAAGAATAGGAGGTCAGTTGGGTCAAATACAAAATACACATTGTACATGTGCGTGCTGTCACAACTGCAACACATGGGATTTTGGAGCATTTTGGCACGAAGATTTGTCTGTAAACTCAGCTATGTACTTGATTGACCCCTCATTTTAAAGGAAAAGTAATCTACTTTCAGAAAAACCTTCATATTAAAGTTTCAGGTTAAAATTTCACAGACAAGCTAAAAGAAGTGGCTATATTATTCAACATGGCTTCATGCCTGCCGAAATGCTTTGAATGCTGATGTCTGAAAAAAAATGAAAAAATGGGGATTATGATTTTTATGCAATGAAATGAAATTCATACAGACAGTATCTATGTATATGAATTTCGTGTTGTACCGCATATGAATTTTCGCTTTTCCAGAACTGTCCTAGCCTGATATGTGGTAAGCCTGGCTTGGGTAGCCACGTGATCATTTTTTCAAAAACATATGCAAAAAGAAAAGGGAAAGGGATTTTTTAAAATTATAGTTTAACTTAAAGCCGAAGCGAATTGCTGACATGCTTGACTCTAAATTATCATATAAATCTAATCTGGTTGCCAATCCCAAATTTATTACTTGTTATTTACCTGCAACCAAATAACTATCTCCAACATGCCAACGTCTTAGTGTATAAATGCTTTTTTTATTGTTTCATTTAATAGCTTATACGGTGTAATAGGGTTTACTTGGGTTAGGGGGTAGTGTTTTTGTAAAGTCCATGGCCCGATCGCAGAATCGCCTCGTCCCAGGGACCACAGATTTTTACAAAAGTGGTCAAAACTTTGGTATCAGAAGAAAGATAAAAAAAACCTTAATTTTTTCTTCATTTCCTGGAAGGGCTATTAAAGGATGTGTGGTTTGGATGTTAATACAGTATGAGCCCGAAAATGTGCATCATTTTGGTCGACCATATGTTAAAGACTTATGGGAATTAAAACACATCATGTTTTTAGCTCCACTTCAAAACGAGTTGAATTATCGGCCAGAAGAAACTTTGACAGATGCGGTTTTGGGTGGTAGAAGCTATCCCCAATAATTAGTCGTCTCACCTCTACGCATTCTTTTCCCCAAGGCCTAGAGAAGTCACTTATACCAGCTTAACTGAGGTCCACTTCTACAAAAAAAAAGATTTGTAACCTTTTCTTCATAGGACCATACAGTATTTAAGCTAGTATTAACTGGCTCATCAAATATGAGGACAACTTTAATAAAAGAAGTCACCCTCTTGCATTTGGTCATGCCACTATTGCCAAGCCCTGGGATAGCTAGCGACGTAGACTAGTGGCCCCTACCTCCTATAAGTAATAAACCTTATTTGCAATTTTGAAACTACTGTCCATTTGCAAGGCATTTTTCTATATCAAAAAAAAAGATGTTCAACAGGTGGTGGCGGACAAGCCTCATTCAGGATAGCAACTCACCTAAAATGTTCAAAAGCAATTACAGCAATACGGAGGCCCAAACCAATTTGGGTGCTTTGATGCGGTCGTAATGGGTGTTCCCCTGACCCACATACGACCTCGCCTCGGTTCGTTATTCTACAAAAAAAAAATCATAATAACCTTCCAGTGGAGTTGATTTTCAACTCCAACCGTTTTGGAATACGGAGAAATAATCCTTGACAACATTATAAAAAAAACAGAATTTTTTTCGTCAAGATTTCGCTTTTTACGTGTTAAACCAAGGGCGACGTCGAAATTGGGATTCTTGGCCGCCCTACCATGTGTTCAACATGTCATTAGGCAAAGGGAAGTTGATCTTAGTTTCTTGTTGGAGATTTTAAAGGCTGGGACTAGAGATTTTCCAGATGGAGGGCGCCCTCAATTTTCAAACGCTGTGGTTTTTTGCCATTTCGCCCTACCTAGAAATAGAACCTAGACTAAAGTAAGTTATAATATTGGCCTAGGCTTTTTAAAAAAATAATGTGAGTGCCGATAAGTGTCGGTCAAAAAAAGAGGGGTTAGATCAAGATAGATGCTCCTACAACATAAAGGTATGTATGAAGTTCCAATACAGTGAAACTTCGAGTCTTTTAGCCAACTGTTAACACAAAAAAAGCCAGAATAAACACAAAAATCTTTTTAGGGTCCCAAGTGAGTTCAAAAAGCACTGAATTTTTCTTTATAGTAATTTGGATAGCTATATGGAGTTTATGTAAATTGGATTCGGGGGACCCTCCGAAGTCAAATTTGCTGGAATATAGCCAAGAAGTAGAAAGTAGAGAGCATGGTTCAGTGTTTTTTATGCCGTTGAAATACAAAGTTACACAGACTCGATAGTTAACCTTAGTATATGATGATGTGACATTTGTTTATGTTTATGGCGACCCCTGTTGGTGCAAGTGAGAAACTGCGGAAAAAGCACCTATACTTTTCATGGGGAAATTCCGTTTTTGCTGTAACTGTTGTTTCGAATAAATAATACCAACTTCCTTCAAGCATAATAAGCTAATGCTTACCAGCTATGCATTTTAGACCAAATTAGATAGGAGAAAGGTTATGCAGTAATTTATAACAGATTTATGTTGGTTTGTCATAGAAACTACGAATATTTTGCCTGCCAGAAAACAAAAGAGAGGCGTCCTGAAAATGTCAACAAGTGAGTTAATAGGTCACCTCATATATACCAACCTTGTCCTTGGTTAAACTGTCACATTGATGATTCACTGATCTTTAATCTCTTTATGTAGTGAGATATTGACACAAAATATTGCATTAAAAGAATGGCTACTAATACGTTGATTTTGTAAGGGAAGTATTCTAGACTGCAGTGCAGTCTTGAATATGTAACTGCCCTCCCAAAATACGATTAAAATTGTTTTACTGTATTTTTTTTGTTTTTGGGTGGGGGGCAGTATTCATAAGTATTCAATTAAATTATCTATGTGTATCAACATATAGGACTCATAATAGGATTAGGAGCCAGTAGTACTATTCCCACCTTGTATTTCTTAGTATTTCCTTCATTTAGGATTCCTATAGATAGGACTCATAATAGGCTTAGGATCAATACTATCCACCTTGTATTTTTTAGTATTTCTTCAATTACATTCCCCGATAGGACTCATAGGATTAGGATCCAGTACCACCTTGTATTTTTCTCAGTATTTCTTCAATTACATCCTCAGATAGGACTCATAGGATTAGGATCCAGTACTATTCCCACCTTGTATCTCAGTATTTCTTCAATTACATCCCCAGGTAGGACTCATAATAGGATTAGGATACAGTACTATTCCCACCTTGTATCTCTCTCAGTATTTCTTCAATTACATCCCCAGATTGGACTCATAATAGGATTAGGAGCTAGTATTTTCCCCACCTTGTATCTCTCTCTCAGTACGGTATTTCTTCAATAACATCCTCAGGTAATAGGATTAGGATCCAGTACTATTCTCACCTTGTATCCCATAATAGGACTAGGATCCAGTACTATTCCTACCTTGCATCTCTCAGTATTTCTTCAGTGACATTCCCAGATAGGACTCATACTAGGATTAGGATCCAGTACCATTCCCACCTTGTATCGCTCACATGCACAGTATTTCTTCAATTACATCCTCAGATAGGACTCATAATAGTGTTAGGATCCAGTACTATTCCCAGCTTGTATCTCTCAGTATTTCTTCAATTACATCCTCAGATAGGACTCATAATAGTGGTAGGATCCAGTACTATTCCCACCTTGTATCTCTCTCAGTATTTCTTCAATTACATCCTCAGACAGGACTCATAATAGGATTAGGATCCAGTACTATTCCCACCTTGTATCTCTCTCAGTATTTCTTCAATTACATCCTCAGATAGGACTCATAATAGTGGTAGGATCCAGTACTATTCCCACCTTGTATCTCTCGATATTTTTTCAGTGACATTCTCAGATAGGACTCATAATAGGATTAGGATCCAATCTTCTCACCTTGTATTTCTCCAGTGTTTCTTCAATTACATGAGATAGGGCTCAAAATGGGATTAGCATCCATGGGGAATTTGGGAAGTTCCTTCCCAGGATTTTTTGGTATTTGGAGGTATTTGGTACTCCAAAACACATACATATTTTGGAAAATTTGGCAGCTGGAAAAGTGGAAATAAACATTTTTCTTACCCAGGACTAGTTTCTGGAATCGGAAGAACTTCTGTAAACCCGCACTTCAAAATTGTTTTCAAAAATACCGCCATTAAAATCTGAACGATTGGATAAAAAGGCGCTTAATAATACCTGTTTCAACAAAGAAATTGTCCAAGTCGTGGCATGAATTAAATTTTGGACAGATTTGCCATTGTCTGAAATTCATGAATGGGGAAAGGTACCTATGATTCCGAGCAGGTGCTATGTAAAAAAAATTCAAATCGATTGTATGCACAATACCTGCTAATTCTATTGCTCTTTGAATAGAACAAAATCAGATGTGATGCTCAATTGTAAGTGCGTGCATCGTGCCTGTTACAATCGTAACTAACCACGCTTTCTTAATGGTAATTTGTGTACGGCCATTATTTTTTCCCCTTCATTGCAGAGTTGCGGACTTCTGGTAATCCTACACTTTGTCCTGCAACATCGTTTTTCATCATCTTTCCAAAATCCGCCACCAATCTCCGTCAAGTACTTCAGCCACAATGAAACAATTGTGTCTTTTCACTGCTCTAGTCATGGTAATTACGGCCATGACTTGGCAGTCTGGTGTATCGCAGACTACAGATGTCACAACAGCCCAAACCACCGCTACAACAGCCCAAACCACCGCCACAGCAGCCCAAACCACAGCTACAGCAGCCCAAACCACGGCTACAACAGCCCAAAGCACCGCCACGACAGCCCAAGCTACCGCTACAACAGGTATGTGTTCATGTTTATGTCTTGTAAGTTCGCAATTTCACCCAGTGTGGTCTTCGGCAAAATAATAATATTTAAGTGAAAATGCGAAAATGTTAAAAAAAAAGAAGAAAAAGAGGAACAAGAAAGAAAAAAAGAAAGAAAATTAGGGGCGGGACACCCATTTTGTTCCATTTGGGGGAGTTGAAAGCTTTTTCTGGTTCATTTGCTGCACAGTGGCGTAAATTTCTTTTTGACATTGGGGGGGATGGGGTGGATGAAGATTTATGAATGAAACAGGGTTTGCTGAAAAGATCCATTACTAGCACATGTGCGCGCAAAAAAATTTGGTCATTTAGAAGCTGAAATCGTTAAATGTAATTGTAATTAGAACAAAATGCGCGCGAAGCGCGCAAAAAATGACCATTTTAAAACTATTATGGTAAAATATGAGGTTATTTTTGGTCAAAAACACATGAACAGGCATCAACATTGGGGGGGGGGATGATCGTATTGACCATCCCCCCTCATCAAAATATTGGGGGGATATATCCCCCCCATCCCCCCGGGATTTACGCCTATGTTGCTGCATGTAAAGACCATAAAGGCTAGGCCTTATGAGCACAGATGCCATTTAAAAATATTTTATAATCAGTTTAAATGTGATTTTAGTTACAGCTTTCGAAAAAAAAAACACCGCTGGAACGCAAAAATACCACTAATTGAATTTCGACTTTACCACGAACTTTAAAATGATTGTTCATGGCGCCCAGGGCGCGTGCCCCCAACCTTTGACCCAATAACTCCGCCACTGACTAGTTTTGAAACAGTGGGTAAGATGGTAGTATAAATTACAATGGTTTGGTTTGAAAAAGTATGTGTGATTTTTTTTAGAGGGCGCCACTTGGAACACTGCTAAGCTGGCCTTTAAGGGCGCACACCACTAAATAAACGCTCCATTGAAATACACGTAAAAATACCACATCGCGCCCTCTGATTTGCACCCCGCGTGACAATATTTTGAATGTTTTGATACCATTTCCCTATATTTTTTTTTTTTTTTTTTTTCTAACCACGCTTTCTTAATGGTAATTTGTGTACGGCCATTATTTTTTCCCCTTCATTGCAGAGTTGCGGACTTCTGGTAATCCTACACTTTGTCCTGCAACATCGTTTTTCATCATCTTTCCAAAACCCGCCACCAATCTCCGTCAAGTACTTCAGCCACAATGAAACAATTGTGTCTTTTCACTGCTCTAGTCATGGTAATTACGGCCACGACTTGGCAGTCTGGTGTATCGCAGACTACAGATGTCACAACAGCCCAAACCACCGCTACAACAGCCCAAACCACCGCCACAGCAGCCCAAACCACAGCTACAGCAGCCCAAACCACGGCTACAACAGCCCAAAGCACCGCCACGACAGCCCAAGCTACCGCTACAACAGGTATGTGTTCATGTTTATGTCTTGTAAGTTCGCAATTTCACCCAGTGTGGTCTTCGGCAAAATAATAATATTTAAGTGAAAATGTTAAAAAAAAAGAAGAAAAAGAGGAACAAGAAAGAAAAAAAGAAAGAAAATTAGGGGCGGGACACCCATTTTGTTCCATTTGGGGGAGTTGAAAGCTTTTTCTGGTTCATTTGCTGCTTGTAAAGACCATAAAGGCTAGGCCTTATGAGCACAGATGCCATTTAAAAATATTTTATAATCAGTTTAAATGTGATTTTAGTTACAGCTTTCGAAAAAAAAAACCACCGCTGGAACGCAAAAATAACACTAATTGAATTTCGACTTTACCACGAACTTTAAAATGATTGTTCATGGCGCCCAGGGCGCGTGCCCCCAACCTTTGACCCAATAACTCCGCCACTGACTAGTTTTGAAACAGTGGGTAAGATGGTAGTATAAATTACAATGGTTTGGTTTGAAAAAGTATGTGTGATTTTTTTTAGAGGGCGCCACTTGGAACACTGCTAAGCTGGCCTTTAAGGGCGCACACCACTAAATAAACGCTCCATTGAAATACACGTAAAAATACCACATCGCGCCCTCTGATTTGCACCCCGCGTGACAATATTTTGAATGTTTTGATACCATTTCCCTATAGAACACCAATGAAACTTTCAAAGAATTTCCAATTTTTGATATAATTCTAGTATAGATTTTAAGAAAAGAGCATATGAAAAGCGCCACCACTATTTCGATCCGACGTGCACGCCTCATAGCCGTTTTCGACCAGGGCCGGAAGTCGAGGGCCTACTTTCTACACAAAATCGAATTTCAAAATTTTGTGATAATCTCAGCGATGATCAAGCTATACTCTTTCACTTTTATTATAATATACCACCTCACTGAAAACTGGTCCCCAAAGAACTGCAAAATATCTCACACATATTTGGTTATTTTACCGGAACTACCTACCATTCCCCAAACGTGGAGTGATTTAGTGTTGTGCGCCCTTAAAATCTGAGAGCAATGGTAAAATCTAAACGCTGTGATCAGTTTAGGTCAACTTAATCACCCTCATCGCTGTTTACTCGCACTTTGTAAAATATTGCACCTGATTCTTTGCACCTCTGATTTGTGAGGTGATACAACGACCGCCTCATGGCCCAAAGGTCCTGGGTTCGAGTCCCGCTGTGATGGCCATGTGTTGTGGGGCAAGGCACTTTACCTCGCTTGCCTCTCTACACCCAGGTGCTAATGGGGAGGTGTTAGGAAATTGTCCATTGAGCGCCGCCCACAAGTATGAGTATTACTTGGGCATTTGTAAGGCAGCTGACATATTCTATTGGCGGTTTATGTAAAGCGCTTTGATACAATGTGAAAGGCGCTATATAAATGTCGACATTTATTTATTACGCAAAAAAAATTGTGATTTGTTTACATATTTTGGAGTTGTTTATAGTCATTTGCAAAAACAAAACAAAAAGCCCCCATCGACCTTACTTGAAAGGTTCTTTCATCCGTAGAATATGTTGTTTTGTTATAGTTTGTCTTTCGTTTGTTTTTTCTTTTCGTGTGTTTATTTGTTTGTTTCTTTTGTCGGTGTCGCATATAGTTGCCTGCGGAGCCAAAGGGATAAAAAAATGCTATAAGAACCAAGTTCGCCTTATTTACGGCAGAAGGCTATAGATGTTATTCAATTAAAATTGTAAAAAAGTCAAGCTTTTTGCCCTAAATTCGTTCCTCAAATAATCCATACAATCGTATTTGTTTATTCAGGTACGGCTGCCACTACACAGGGAGCAGTGCAAACTACAGCTACAGAGCCAGGAGCGCAAAATACAACTGCAGCGAGCAGTACAGACAGTGGAGGAGAACCAGGAGGAGAACCAGAACCAGAAGATGTCGCCACATCGATATCTTGTATATCACTCCCACTACTTCTTGGCTATATCTCCTTGAGTTATTTGGGGAGAAATGTTTGTAGCACATAACAATACAGAGGATTAGACATTTAGGGTTTCTTCGCAATTTTACTTTAGCATCTCTCGGATTTGGGATATGCAGCATAATTGCTTCGATGTTTGAGTTAATGTTTAATATGCAAGTCATAACACTTCTTACTCTTATAATACAATCTTGAAAGAAGTGTAATGTTCGTATGAATCCAGTATCATTGGTTGAATAGGAATGATTTGTGTTCTAAAGAACACATGTGACGTCCGTTCTGGAACAAAGTGACGTCCGTTTTCTTGAACACGTTGGGAACGAAAAGTGTTCGAGTGTTAAAACGCCTTCGAACACGGTAGTTTTATTGAAATCCAAGCATTTATTATCACGCCTTGGGATAGGACACTGTATTCTTTCTAGATTGTCCATTATGCATTTAAATGTTAACTTCCTAAAATTGACCATGTTTAAAGGGTATTTCGTGATACTTAACATTGTACCTTATAACATGAGACTTTTACATTCTGAATTCAGATGATGATGGAATAGAAATCTCAGAAGATTAGGATAGCAGATTTTGATCAGTTGGTATTACTATTGTACGTGTGCCTAATATTATGTGACAGATTGACAAAGGGCCCTTTCAAGAAATTGGAAATTTATTACTTCGTGTAACTTAGTGGCACCGCGGAAAAACTGACATTACAAAAATTTTGCTCATAACCTAACTGAGAACAGTGGCCACTGGAAAGTTGTTACAACTTTTGAACATCATACCATGCATACCATACCATACCATCCTATAAAACGAAATGTACTAGAACATGAAATGTACCCTTAAGGTGGCTGTGAAGTCAGGAACGTAGTCAAATGGCCAGTTTCAGTTTTTTAGTTTTTTGCAGTTTAACGGCAATAACATGTTCTTTCCATATATTTTAACAAGATCTATATATATTTATTTTTTCCTCATATTTTGTTCATTTTACTTTTACTATGTACGCCATTTTTGACCAAGGAACAATCCAAAACAAATGGGCGAACTGGAAAAGGGCGGGTAATTTCGCGGATTACGCAATACTCGCCTGTGCTAATCGGCGCGCGAGATGTAATGAGCGCATCAGAAACCCCTTGATGCATCGATCGTATAAACGCACACCATGGTAACTTGTATGCAATTGTAAAATCGTTGCCCACGTGAGTTGCTTTTTGCAAACAGAATGTGGTGTAAATTTCAAGATTTGAGCCTCATAATTGTTTGAATTTTGATCATAAGTATCCACGATGACGCAATTTGACCTGGTCAGAAGCAGTGTGACAATAATAGAGATGAAACGCTTGTGCTTGGAGTAAGGCTATATTTGTACCGAAATGGGACAATATTTGGACAACTGGCGCGTTTTTTTTTTTTCTCTGTTTCCACTTTCGGCGATAATTCGTGTTTTTCTGGGTTCCCAGTTAACTCGAAATCACATATCAGCAACATTAAGAAATGCCAAACATGCTAAAATCGTAATAGTAGAGCCATACTCAAATATTTGCCCTAGGGTCCTTTTGAATTTTTGTTTTACATATTTTCATTTTTGGTTAAATCGTGGGTGGGGGATTTATGTCAACCTTTGACCAATCTTGGCGTTGTTCCCAATTGAAACACCTGGATTTTTTGGCTTTTTTTGCACAAATTTGATAATGTTGTGCAGACAATATGTGGAAACACAAAGCGGGAAATACTGACCTCTAAACATGACTCTGTATACAAACGAACAAGCACTTTTTTATAACATTTCTATATTTTTTTTTATAGGGAACCAAAAAAAAGTGAGTGAAATCCACCTCAATTTTTTATGTTTTTCTCAAAAAATATCGTGATTTGGGACAAAATATTATCATATCTGTTTGTGAACTCCTGAGTCATTTCCTTCTCAAATATGTATACTTTTATATATGTTGTGAACAACAATTTAAGAGATACGGCAAAAAAACCAGTTCCTTTGAATTCCTTACTTCACACCACCTTAACGTATCGTCTCGGACACAAAAACAGCAACACATCAACAACAAACAAACAGTTTTTTTTAAAAAAATACTATAGTGTTAAACCTACATTCTAAGGATTATAAATTTTTGAAAAATCTTCAGATTTAAAATTTACAATTGATCGACAGGTAAGATTTTTTGGAAAGCGGGATGCTATGCTTGGGTGGGTAAACAAAATGAGAAGTTGTACTTCACTCCGTTTTCCACTATAGAGAGGCCAGATACGCCATTTGTACATACGTGAGTGTGTGGGGAATTGAAAACCAATTATCTCTTGGGTATATATCCATGTTGAGAATAGCCCTGCGGTGGAGATCACATGACGTAGGTGTGGTGTGGTGTGTGGACTAGTAATTTCAAAAGCAATGTGCTCTATGCATTGGTTTTTATCCCCTGGTGAGCCTCTGGTGGATGTTACTCGTGAAGTGCAACTTTCATTTTTCTTACCCGGTGTGGCTTTAATAACCCGGAGCTAACAGACATTTGTACACATCTCAAGTACAAAAGGTTGAGTGATTAATATTTGACAGACTGACAGGGACCCCTGAAACGTGATTCTTAAGTGCTGCAAATGGTGCCTTAAGGAAACCGGGGGGCCAAACAAGTTTGTACCCAGGGGTCAATTTTTAAATTGATCCAATCATGCTGCAAAGTATACCTGTGATTTGTCTGACCACAAGGATTCAGGAAAGGTATAGTTTATACTATCTACAACGTAAAGTTTAGGAGTTATAAGCTAAAACAGCAAATATCAATAAAAGGGTCAATTTCAGTTGTACAGGGGTCAAATTTTAAAGTTGCTCCAAATGGATAAAAATGGTGATATTGTCGATGGAGTTTTCATAGGATTTAAATAAGGAATGTTTTTTGACTGTCTAAAATGCTTAATTGCCGATGTAGGGGGCACAGAAGGTCAACGTCCATTGCATTCAATGGGGCTTGACCTTGTTTCCCCCTACTTTCTTAAGCAAGCATTTGAGACACTCAAAACTGTTCCTTATTTTGATCCTATGGGCTCCACCAATAATTTGCACCATTTTTTATCCAAATCGGAGTAACCTAAAAATTTGACCCCTATACAACTGAAAATGGACCCTTTTTATTGATTTTTGCTGTTTTTAGCTTATAACTCTTGAACTTTACGTTGTGGATAGTACAAACTATACCTTTCCTGAATCCTTGTGGTTAGACAAATGACATGGTATACTTTTCAACATGATTGGATCAATTTAAAAATTTGACCCCTGTACAAACTTTGTCTTGGCCCCCTCTCCTTAAGGCACCATTTGTGGCGCTTAGAATTATGTTTCAGGGGTTCCTGCGCAGCTGTCTACCTTAGTTAAACCACTCAACCTTGTGTACTTGCAGATGTGTTACAAATGTCTGCTAGCTTCCCTGGGCTACTTAGCTTTGGTGTTCGCCCGGGGAGCACTTGTATTCAAAGTTGTATTTCATTGCCGTGACAAGAAACTCATAAAAAGGGCCTCTTTTTTCCAAACGGCGATGTAACTCGCGTTACATTGATTAGGGTTGTCACAAACAGCAAAATAGGGAACAGAGTAATGTTTTTTTTCTTTACATCAATGTGATGTTAATCCTCAAATTAAACAGAGATCAAAATCAATCAAATTCTTTGTAAATCGGGAGTAAAACAGCAAGATATTAAGCTATATTAACGACACAATACATTGTTTACTTGTTTAGGGTAGCCAAAACTGACAAAAATACTTTTTTAACATAGATAAAATAGTAAAAAATACTTGTTTAGGGTATGTTTTTTGTTCGGAGGAAATTTTTGTTTAGGGTGCATTTTGTAAGTCTATGTTCACGCATCATATCCACCTTGAAATACAAGTGGCCCCCGGAGCTGGGTTTTAATTAGTTTCTTTATTTCTTGGTCAATTCTGACATGAAAATCTCAAACCAACATAAAATTGGGCATTCTCATATTTTAATTGAGAAACAATTCTGAAATAGGAACGTTAGCAATTGGTAGGTTATATTTTGTGCACACTGTAAATA
>JAMKCH010065780.1:0-13271 GCA_023653785.1 Ophioderma brevispina
GCACGTGTCAACCGTGTCGTGAAAGCAGTAAACGTGGTCTTTCGTATGGCAAAACTGCAAAGCATTGTGGGGTTTAATTGACATCGCATACAGATTTCCCCCGCCGCAGGCTATTCAATCTCAGAGTGCTTTCAAGTTTTGCCTATTGTGATAACGTACATACCTTTTGACGCAAATAACCACAAAACTGACTGACCACTTATCCAAAATCTGAGAAGACCCATAGGCAACGGCAACGGGGAGTTTCCGTAACCTGACCCATCTGACACACTTTTTTTCTGACACACTCATGAATTCGGAAACCCTTCACGGAATGAAGCACATGTTTATTCCGTTAAAGTTTCCGAATTCATAAGTGTGTCAGAAAAAAGTGTGTCAGATGGCTCATGTTACGGGAACTTTCACGGCCACGTGCTTTGTATGCATAAATGTCATGATGATCACCATGCTGTTTTAAAGGCGAAATCGGCTTAATAAGATTTGGAAAAAATATCGTCTAGTTTGACCCAAGAGCTGTGACATTAGGGCCAATTTAGCAATAGTGGAATTGTGAAGCCAACCGGAAGTGCGTTTTAAAGAAACAAGGAAATACACGAATGTCCGTTATGTTAGCCTGCTTCGCACGGCTAACATAACTGGGCCAAATAATCGCGGTCATTATTGGATTGGAAATAACGCAGACGGATCGTGTTTACTTTTTTTTTGCCATGTCGAAAAGCTATGGCTTTCAATAACAACAATGTAGATAAAACATAAAATGCACTGGATAAGACTCTTAACACGAATGCATTCTTGGGTAATAATCGTCATGACAATTTTCTGGCTTGTAAAACCAACGTAAGATTTTACTGGAGATGTTTTCCACTGCCTACCCGATAGGTCATGTATGTTTATACGCCTACGCACAGATTGCCGAGTTGTTGTAAGTATGAGCGTTCATACCATAAAAGGATTATTACTTTATTTAAAGATAACAAAATCTGACAAAAAATCTATGAATTCTATTCCAGATTTTACCAATGTAAACATGGTTTGATAATCCAGTTGTACTGAAAGGTAAAGAAACCCAAGGGTAGGTATTTCATTTATGGAGTGCCCGTATTATAATGTACAGACAATCGTTTTATAAGGATATCGCCCTTAATATATATAGACAAACAGAGCACCAGTGTTTTTCCTTATCAAGACTGATAACCACAAAAGGGAGATTTATCGCTGCAAAGGTAGTGTTTACAAATGAGTTTGAAGATGGCTTTTTTTTTTTTTTTTTTTTGGAGATGTTTTCCACTGCCTACCCGATAGGTCATGTATGTTTATACGCCTACGCACAGATTGCCGAGTTGTTGTAAGTATGAGCGTTCATACCATAAAAGGATTATTACTTTATTTAAAGATAACAGAATCTGACAAAAAATCTATGAATTCTATTCCAGATTTTACCAATGTAAACATGGTTTGATAATCCAGTTGTACTGAAAGGTAAAGAAACCCAAGGGTAGGTATTTCATTTATGGAGTGCCCGTATTATAATCTACAGACAATCGTTTTATAAGGATATCGCCCTTAAAGGAGAACCCGTACAATGAATACTATTAAACAATATACACTATAAAATAAGTATTGACCACATATCGAGTGGTTTCATAGAAAAACGGAACTATATAACCCTAACAATGAATTAAAACCATCTAGTCTGACCATGTGCTATTTAAAAATCGCGCTAGTGTATAACGTGTTATGCGATACGACCGGCACGTTTAGGTCATACATGCCATAGGAAATACACATTATGAAAGCACCATGTGGGAAGATGTATGACGCTACTGTGCCGTCCGTATCGCATAACACAAATTCATATCCCATGTACAGTAGCGCGAATTTCAAATAGCGCATGGTCAGACAAAATGCTTTTAATTCATTTTATGGTTAGTATGATTCCGTTTTCCCACGAAAGCACTCCATATGTGTTCAATAATTGTTTTTATAGCGTATATTGTGTAATTTATTCTTCATAGAGGTTCTCCTTTAATATCTATATAGACAAACAGAGCACCAGTGTTCTTCCTTATCAAGACTGATAACCACAAAAGGGAGATTTATCGCTGCAAAGGTAGTGTTTACAAATGAGTTTGAAGATGGCGTTTGGATGGCTATAATGTTTAGAAATTAAAAACTTCGTGTCTAGAGATAGAAATCTACCATTAAGGGATTTGGTAGGTTTTGAAATGTGAAGCAAAATGGGGTTTACTTGTTTTGAGGATCCACTGAAGGTATTATCATTTACCAGAAATGTACCTGCGTACAAAAAACAAGGTTACTTAAGTATAATATGGAGCAAAATACTGATATATTGAAACTAATACAAACGTCTTCTCATTGTTGGTAGATAAACATTCACCATATGTAGTGCTGAAACATTTACCATAAAATCGTGCCTTGTATTTAGTCTCTTAATACGAATTACCCTAGTCTCACCAATGTATTTTCTCTAACATGTCTTAGGGGAGGGTGAGGGGAGGGGGAACATGTACACGAGCTTGTGCAACCACCCTGGTTAAAGGGGTCTAAAGGTGACCCTATATGAGACCAGAAACGGATGAAATGGTACCTCCCTGAGACCAGGTCTATCCAAATGAATACCCTATTCGAGACCGGTACTGTTGAAATGGATACCCTATCAGAGACCCAGAAGCAGGCGATATTTCCATGTGGAATTTAAAGCAATAATGGATGATTTTAAGGGGAGGTATCGCCCAAACAAACTCTTTGTCTGATTTTTTGCTCTTAGGAATACAGGTTTTATTACATTAACTTGTCACCAACTTTGCTTTATATGCCAAAAGAAAATTGCAGAAACGATTGACGATATATTACAAATTCATCTTTCAGAAAAACTCTATCATCATCTACGGCTTTGAGGGGTTAGAGAAACTAACAGTAGCAATCTCAACACAAAAAATCGTTGGTGGGTGTCCTATAAAATTGCCATTATTGCTTTTCTTCCGTCGCAGAAATTCGCATTAACCTCCTACACGTTGAGGACGGCTACTATTATTGTGTGGCATGGTGATATCATTTTCAGCTTCACTATACCTACTTTTTCCCTGTTTTCTAAACACTCGCACTCGCTCCCGTTTCTTAATACTGGCCGTTCTGTGTCGTGTTAAGAGCAAATGTTTGTATCACGGGTGCTGTACATCTGTCCGTTTTAGGGACAGACCAAGATTTTGAATTTCTTACAGAGGGTCTGCACGTCATGTAAGACTATAGGCACACAGCCGGGCACAATAAATATTAACCGCTAACGGTTTCAGATGTCACACGGATATCAGCTTTCTAAAGTCGGAGGATGAGGCTTTGATACAAAATTCACCCTTTAATAACCGCTCTCAATAGCGAAGTTAGTGGATGTGGCCTTTGTGACTCGGTCACTGTTGACCCTGATGAATTCAGCAGTCCTTTACGGAATAAGTGCAGCATTCACATGCATTCGTTCATCTGCTGAATTCATCTGGGTCACCAGTGGGTCGATCACCCATGGCTGCTGAATTACTCTTGGTCACCAGTGGCTGCTGAATTCCTCTGGGTCAACACCAGTGACCTGGGTTCACAAACGGCAACATCCAGTTTTTGTTGCCATGAGCCCAACGCATAAACTTCTGTGTATGTGGACTTTGTACGTATTTTGTTTATGGACTGATGATTATTCCAATGTTCACCCATCACGCAAAAGTACATTCATGAATCGCGTATCAAACTGAACAGCCTATAGATGATTGGCTTTTAAACCAACCTCCTATACCCTCTCCTCTCTCTGACTACTATGACTCTCTCTTATAAAGCTCGCAACGAAAGGTGAATTTTGAAATGTATGCCGACCGTACATCTTTTTTATGAGATCTGTAAAGGGCAATTTCAACTTAACATATGCTACTATACCCTTTTACATCATTTTAAAAGATGCACATCCACACACACGCGTGCAGTTTTGGGAAGCGACTAGTTTCGCTTTTCTTCTAAATAAAAAAAAAAATAAAAAACTCCCAAAGTTAATCTACAATGACTAATACATAAAGAATGAGTTGAATCAATTCATTGTATCCTCCCAACCAATCTACATTTTCATGGCCCCGTGCAGGAAAATTTTGTGTAAAATAGTTTTGGGCCTTTTAAACTATAGAGGTGATCCCTAATTTGGCCAATAAAATATAAATATTAGCGTTTCTTAAGGCTGGCATAACAGATTTTTAAGCAAGCCTCATGGCGCTTGTCATTTTAGTACTACATGTATAATTTGTCCCAACCATTTACACATCGGAACAATGATGTCGGCCCTGTCGACTACCCCGACGGACGAGCCACTGTTGTTTGGTTTCAGATCAATAATCATTCATCCCCACGAAGAGGCCGAACAAAGTCAAGTTTGTGTTTACTAAAGCCCTTCGAAGTGGATCGTTAATTCATCGGTCCTTGTACAAGAACCAAACCTGTTCATATCTTCGACTTTTTCCCTCTGTCCCTGTCCAAATCCGGTGAAAGGAACCCAATGGAAAGATATTTCCTGTAGAATGCTTTCTTGGGCTATCCTTGTCCAAAAAATGAAAACACCACCATGCAAGCGCACACACACACACACACACACACACACACACACACAACGACCACACACACCCTACCCCACACCCACACACCACACACACACCACACACACACACACACAATCACCCTCACACACGACACACCCCCACACGCCGCGCGCGCACAACACACACACCACACAAAATAACCCCAATGTTAATACGAAAACCGAATTACACAGTACAGGTGTAAATAAACATAAAATAAATGAATGGCACGTTCCCTGTTCAAACGACCGCACTAACAGGATAAAAATTCCTTTACAAAGGAAAGGGCGAGTCAAGGGAAATATCCATGTAAAAGGTCTGGGCAGGGATACATAAGATGACATTTTGTGGTAGGTTTTTGCAAGTTGACTTATGCGACTTTTTGCACATACTTCGCCGAGGCATACATGAACTTAAATCTTTAACACAGAGTGATAGGGGCGTTAATCCCTCTTACATTTAACGATTTGACCAATGCAACATATATAGAAACTACTACAAAAACAACAACTACACTACACACCTTATTCGGTGAACAATCAACGCTATCCTTACCCACCACAAGATTGACCACTGCAGACCCCCCAGAAAAACTTTGGGACCTATGGATCTGAGTTTTGGCCAAGGTCGAACAACACCCTGAGGTTTATTATCAGGGTTTCAGGGTGACCCACAAAAAATCACAAGTCATCTGCGGAGGTCAATTTTGGCATAAAAATGCCGTAGAAATGCCAGAAGGACGCTAACCCTGAGCAAGAACTGGCTGAGGTCATAGGTCACCACACAGGTACAAAGGTTGCTTTCATTTGGCAAGAAACCCAAGTAAACAATAAAGCTGGGTGACCAAATTTACTCTAACTTGACTGAAGATCATTTTGCAACCGAAATACTGCCTCACTGTAAATACTTGTAATATTATGCACTTTATCAAACCATTCTAAATGTATAGTAGAAGAGTCGTATTTCATCCATGAATCATCAAACCAGTACTACGCATGCCGCAACAATTTAAGAACCTCATTAAAGTTGGCTGATCCAATCAAAATCCGACCATTCAGGTTTCTCTAAGCCTCCTTACTAAAAGCAATTAAATCAGTCCAACCTTTTGGATAGTGAAAGATTTTGACCGTTTTTTATTCATACTCAAATGAAAACATTATTAAGAGACATGAGGACAATTCGCGTCAGTGAAAGAACGCCCCAATTTTTTCCTCGAACCACCGTTTTTTTTACAATATTTGCTGAATGCTTACCAATGTATTTAGTCTCTTCATAACAATTACCCTAGTCTCAACCAATGTATTTTCTCTGACATGTCTTAGGGGAGGGTGAGGTAGGGGCAAACATGGTACACGAGCTTGTGTAAACGCACCCTGGTTCAGGGGGTCCTCAATGTGAACCCTATAGGAGACCCAGAACGGATGAAATATGAAATGGTACCTCCCTGAGACCAGGTCTATCCAAATGATACCCGAGTCTAGACCGGTACTGTTGAAATGGCTACCCTATCATAGACCCAGAAGCAGGCGATATTTCCATGTGGAATTTAAAGCAATAATGGATGATTTTAAGGGGAGGTATCGCCCAAACAAACTCTTTGTCTGATTTTTTGCTCTTAGGAATACAGGTTTTATTACATTAACTTGTCACCAACTTTGCTTTATATGCCAAAAGAAAATTGCAGAAACGATTGACGATATATTACAAATTCATCTTTCAGAAAAACTCTATCATCATCTACGGCTTTGAGGGGTTAGAGAAACTAACAGTAGCAATCTCAACACAAAAAATCGTTGGTGGGTGTCCTATAAAATTGCCATTATTGCTTTTCTTCCGTCGCAGAAATTCGCATTAACCTCCTACACGTTGAGGACGGCTACTATTATTGTGTGGCATGGTGATATCATTTTCAGCTTCACTATACCTACTTTTTCCCTGTTTTCTAAACACTCGCACTCGCTCCCGTTTCTTAATACTGGCCGTTCTGTGTCGTGTTAAGAGCAAATGTTTGTATCACGGGTGCTGTACATCTGTCCGTTTTAGGGACAGACCAAGATTTTGAATTTCTTACAGAGGGTCTGCACGTCATGTAAGACTATAGGCACACAGCCGGGCACAATAAATATTAACCGCTAACGGTTTCAGATGTCACACGGATATCAGCTTTCTAAAGTCGGAGGATGAGGCTTTGATACAAAATTCACCCTTTAATAACCGCTCTCAATAGCGAAGTTAGTGGATGTGGCCTTTGTGACTCGGTCACTGTTGACCCTGATGAATTCAGCAGTCCTTTACGGAATAAGTGCAGCATTCACATGCATTCGTTCATCTGCTGAATTCATCTGGGTCACCAGTGGGTCGATCACCCATGGCTGCTGAATTACTCTTGGTCACCAGTGGCTGCTGAATTCCTCTGGGTCAACACCAGTGACCTGGGTTCACAAACGGCAACATCCAGTTTTTGTTGCCATGAGCCCAACGCATAAACTTCTGTGTATGTGGACTTTGTACGTATTTTGTTTATGGACTGATGATTATTCCAATGTTCACCCATCACGCAAAAGTACATTCATGAATCGCGTATCAAACTGAACAGCCTATAGATGATTGGCTTTTAAACCAACCTCCTATACCCTCTCCTCTCTCTGACTACTATGACTCTCTCTTATAAAGCTCGCAACGAAAGGTGAATTTTGAAATGTATGCCGACCGTACATCTTTTTTATGAGATCTGTAAAGGGCAATTTCAACTTAACATATGCTACTATACCCTTTTACATCATTTTAAAAGATGCACATCCACACACACGCGTGCAGTTTTGGGAAGCGACTAGTTTCGCTTTTCTTCTAAATAAAAAAAAAAATAAAAAACTCCCAAAGTTAATCTACAATGACTAATACATAAAGAATGAGTTGAATCAATTCATTGTATCCTCCCAACCAATCTACATTTTCATGGCCCCGTGCAGGAAAATTTTGTGTAAAATAGTTTTGGGCCTTTTAAACTATAGAGGTGATCCCTAATTTGGCCAATAAAATATAAATATTAGCGTTTCTTAAGGCTGGCATAACAGATTTTTAAGCAAGCCTCATGGCGCTTGTCATTTTAGTACTACATGTATAATTTGTCCCAACCATTTACACATCGGAACAATGATGTCGGCCCTGTCGACTACCCCGACGGACGAGCCACTGTTGTTTGGTTTCAGATCAATAATCATTCATCCCCACGAAGAGGCCGAACAAAGTCAGTTTGTGTTTACGAAGCTCCTCGAGTGAGTTAAGGCATCGGTTCCTTGTACCGAGACCAACCTGTCATATCTTCGACAGTTTACCTCTGTCTGTCCAAATTCCGGTGAAAGGAACCCATGGAAAAGATATTTCCGTCGTGCGTTTTCTTGGGCTATCCTTGTCCAAAAATATTAAACATCGCACGCATGCACGCCCACCCACACACACACACCACCACACACACCCCAACACACAACACACACACACACACACCACACACCACACACACCCACACACACACCACCCTCACATCACACACACACACACACACTCGCGCGCTCGCACACCACACACACACAACAAAATAACCCCAAGGTAATACGAAAACCGAATTACACCGTTACAGGTGATAAAACATAAAATTAAAATGAATGGCACAGTTCACCTGTTCAACGACCGCACTAACAGGAAAAAATTCCTTTAAAAAGGAAAGGGCGAGTCAATGGGAAATATCCATGTAAAAGGGATGGGAAGGGATAAATAAGAGACCATTTTTGTGGAAGTTTTTTTGCAAGTTGAACTTATGTGACTTTTGCACATACTTAGCCGAGGCTACATGAACGTAAATATTTAACACAGAGTGAAGAGCTTCATATCCCTCTTACATTTACGATTTGACCAATCACATACTATCGAACATTACTGCACAACATACACCTTATTCGGGGAGCAATCAACGCTACACTTAACCTTTTACCCACCACAAGATTGACCACTGCAGACCCCCCAGAAAAACTTGACCTATGGAGCTGATGTTTTTGGCATACAGGTATAAAACACCACCCTGAAGGTTTATTATCAGGTTTCAGGGTGACCACAAAAAATCAAAAGTCTCTGCAGGAGGTCAAATTTGCATAAAAATGCCGTAGAAATGCCAAAAGGACCGCTAACCTGAGCAAAGAACATGTCTGAGGTCATAGGTCACACATCACATGACAAAGGTTCTTTCAATTGGCAAGAAAACCCACGTAAACAAGAAGCTGGGACCCATAGTTACTCTATACTTGACTGAAATCATTTTGCAACCGTAACTACTGCCTCACTGTCAATACTTGTAATATGTTGCACTTTTCAACCATGACTAAATGTAATAGTAGAATGAGTTTCGTATTTTTTTTTTTTTTTTCATCAGCAGATCATCAACATACTACGCATTGCAGCAACCCCAAATTTAAGACCCTCATTAAAGGTGGCTTGATCAATCAAAATCCGACCATTTCATGTTTCCTCCTCTAAGCCGCCCTTACATAAAAAAGCAATTAAATCAGTCCACTTTTGGATAGTGAATATTTGAAACGTTTTTAATTCATAACATCAAAATGAAAACATTATTAAAGAGACATGAAATTCCCAGAAAGGAAGGCGCCCCCATTTTTCCTCGAACCCCGTTTTTTTTTTACATATTTGGAATGCTTACCAAGGTATTAGACCACCTGATGAATAACCGAACGGCCGTCTTTATGTAATAAGATGATGATTTAGTAGTTTCTGTCGTGCACGACCAGAAAGTCCAAAGCATGGTTTTCTATCAGTGAACAATTACGATAGCAGGCAGGTCAAAACAAGGTTTGCGGTTTGGTTCTCTTTGGGCACCTTTTTGTCCAATAAACCTTCGAAATGTGTTTCCGGTAGGTGGTCTACAACTGATGCAAGTGAAATTTTAGAGAAATCCGTGAATCCTACAAAAATCTCCTCCGGTCACTTTTAATGGGCACTTCGTGATCCCAGCATGTACCCCCACCCCTTGATTTACCTAAAGGAAAGAAGGATTTTTTTTTATATCTCTGAACCGTTGCCAAGTATTACACAATAAACCAATCATCTTACTAATACCGTCACTACCAATTACATGGAGTTGTCCGTTTGTGACTCGTCGCCTTTCCTTTTTAAAGGAATTTTATTTTTATTGATATCGCCACAGATAATATCGCCCACGACTTGCTGCATGTGGTGCCAAACGTTTAAAGGTCCAAATGCCCGATCGCAATAGCCCGTTCCCAGAAGCCCAGATTTTACACGGAAGTAGTCAACAACATTTTGGTTTCAGAAGAAATCTACTATTTTCCTCTCATTTACACAACCCTGTGAAATAATTAGGGAAAAGGATATTTGGTTTGGAAGTTCTGACGAAATGTACCCCATTTTGGTCGACCAATATCATCAATTGTACAGAGTACTCTATGGGACTTACAAAATCACGTTTTTTTATAGCTCTCACAGCCACATGGATTGAAAGATTTGGTGCTAAGCTTTAAAAGACGGTGTTGGGGTGAAGGCCGATCTATCAAGATTGAACACTTCATATCCTTATCTCGGGCCCATCCCCCTTTATTAAGCAATCCCGTTGTAATATTCATTCAACTCAGAACGATTAAGACGCCTGTTAACCAGCAATCACATTAAAAAAATTTACAAATCAATTTCCGGACAACATATACTAATTTTCAATAAATTTTTCGTCAATATTTCGTTTTTACGTGTTTAACTAATGGCATGTCTCGTCCAAATTTGGTGATTTCTGGCCGCACTCCCTGTTGCCTGTTACTCCCTCTATTTTCCTGTTTTTTATTATTTTAGTGTTACCCCCGTCCGTGGTTTTTTAAGTGCGACGCCACGCCGGTAAGCAAAGTTGGAAGTGTGATCGCTTTGGATTTCTACTCTTTGAACAATTAATATCTTTGTGTAAATGTACGTTCATGTTTTCGCTGGGCCATCATTATTGAGTACATATACATATACTGAAATTGCCTGACATTTCATAAACTAATCATACATGTAGATTTTAGAGGATATGAACGGCCACAATATTTCTGCAACACACTGCTATTTGAAAAGTAGTCAAAACCCAAGCAATAGAGCGGGTAGCCCCTTAGGCTAACCTCGCCCAAAACCGTCTTCGTTGGTTTCCGTCCCCGGACTACGGAATAAACCACGCTGTTTATGTGGTTATTCCGTTAATGTTAACGAATCATAATGTGTCAGAAAGAGCGGGTCACCTTACGGAAAAAAACTCTTTTTCTTCGTATCGTATTCTATATTCCCGATTTGAAAGAGTAAAATTGAAATCCCACAAAACTGTCGCTAGACTCACTTCTTAAAAAGAGGGATTTTTTTTATTTTTTTTATTTTTTTTATTTTTTTTATTTGTTTGTATGTTTTACTTATTTCAATGTTTTCAATGTTATCATTTATTTTCAATCAATGCAGTTTCATAAAACTTAATGCAGCACGAGTTACACCTCCAATCACCAATATTGTGTAGTGTTTTACCAATAGAACAACCTTCCCCAGTTACAAGTGAAAAAAAAAACCCGTGATTTATTCAATGCCCAATCTAGTCATTTAGCATCCGAATCGGGAACGGGGATTACTGTATCGAATGTAAAAAAAAACAATTTTCATAAATGTTTAAGAAAGACCTTGAAATTGGGGGGCGCTTTAGGGTAACGTTTTTTGTTGGGACACCCTGTATATAATTTATAGACAGATCCTATATTAATGATTTAGTTTTTGCATTTGCATCCACATTTTTCAGCTTCGTGGCAACTGGGTGCCCCATTAATGGGGGTTGTTTTTGATACATCATTCCTTAGTGCGGTTTGTGTTAGTTGTAATTTGGCGTCCAAGTGGGCTTGTTTTTTTTGCTTTGTCATATTTCTTTGAAATACTATTTTAAATTCAATATCACTTTAGGGGGTTGTTGTCCTCGCTGTGGAAAAGGAACCCGAGGGTTTTCATTAGACGCTATATTATGTATATTATTACAAAATAATGTTAAGGAATATTTCATAATCTACATTCGTTTTTTGTAACTACGTTGTACTACAGTTTCAATTTACCTTCAAAACACTTATGTCCAAATTTTCCTGGTTTTTGATATTAATAGAATAAATTAAGGCGATATGTGTGGTATTTCTGATTATGGACTTTAACTTACAAAAAACTTCATGTCTAGTATACGGGTCGATTTAGATGTGAATTTCTCACCATTTTGGAGTAATTCATAGAACGCCGCTATGGATCACAACTGGCCATTCTTCCATCGAAGTATCTAGGGCGTCCTTAACTCACACTTGAATTATCCTCGCCAGGGTACAACCCGTTTTTTCCATTTGAACCGTTTATTTTTGTTCTTAACAAGAAACATGTTCACCGTCTATTACAAGATCAATGCTTCAATCGCGATTGTGTTAGATCGTGATGTTAACCTACACCAGTGTATATAATACGGTATATTTTTGTACGATTGCGTTGTTTCTTGATACTTTATTAAATAAAATAGAACATTACATATAATCTAACAAAGAAACAGTCCCCATGCGAAGGGATTATGCCATACAGGCCTGTTCAAAATGTTCACTTCGTACGACATTTCTATTTAATATGCCAAAAGGCATTCAGAATAACTATTTTCCCAATAATATTAAAACAAAAGACGTTAACTTTTCAACTGGACCATATGAGATTTAAAACAATTAATGGAAATCAAAACATAAGGTGACATTAATATTGGTTAAGAGAGATATTACTATTTAGCTATGTATGTGTGTCTTGCCAGCAGACTGGTAGTAGGGGGTAAAAAAAGAAGTTACCGCCAAGCCAAATCGATTTTACAGAAACTTCTGTGTAATCCCCACTTCCTTCCACCACCATTACACAGCATCCCTGTACATCCCAATCCCCCACATACACGCCACAGACCCCCCCCTCAATTCTCCCCACACCAAAGGGGGTTGGACGCAATTGCCATACATTTCCCACTATTGACCCAATCCCGGAGGGGTTGGTTTTGAATTATAAAGTTGCCATTACAGAAATCAGAATTGGCCTCCAAACTTCCCGTCAGATGATAAATTCGAATCTCGCTTGCAAAGCAAAAGCAAGTTCAAAATTCGATGCTGTCGATGCCTTTCGGTTCCAAGCGATTTCTATACATCGTTTCGTATACGAGTGTTTCAAAGGTGAAATTCCGTCTGAACTTTATGGTCGATCACAAAGACAATGATAAACAAACACTCACATTGACAAGCTTCAATTTGCTAACCGCCAGCGGCTAATTGTCAAAAATCAACCTGGTCGAAATAAGGACAGCACTGCACACACCATTTCCAGTTATTTCCATTTGCCTCGAAAATGATGAAAGAGAAACCTTTCTAGCATGAATGCTGCGCAAATGAACTAGGTGTCTATGTCGGCATGATTTCCAAAATTGTACAAAAAGAAACACGGTTGTAATACTACACAGTAAACACAACTGTTGTGGTACGATGTGAAACAAAGCATGAAAAAATTCTATCAAAAATTAATTTATAGACTTTTGTTTTATTTCAAATTTTTTGGAGGATTGACTGTCCC